>JAQBSW010006845.1:0-45366 GCA_029291075.1 Eudiplozoon nipponicum | reverse complement strand
GTGCAAAAGGAAGTAATATAATGTCGGCAGTTTTAACCTATCTACACAAAATCAAACATATATATATATATATATATATATATATATATATATAAATATTTCTTATATATATATATATATATATATATATATATATATATATATATATATATATATATATGCAAATATAAGAGTGTCTAAATAAAAAATGATTAACAGTAAGGCAAAGCGTGTACTTGAGAAATAGAGGAAAAATTAATATTGTACTCCGGTCAATATTGCTAACTTCCCCATACATTTTTAATTCTGGAGCTCCAGCCCAGTTTTGGCCAACCCAAAACCAACTTCCGACCTGTCTTTGGGCTGCAGTATCATGTCCGACTTTACAAGCGTTCGCCCACGTTTGAGCTTTACTTTCCAGTCTTGTGTCCCATTGCTATATAACAAAATTAAATTGCGAGAAGTTTACTGAGATCAAAACAAATTATGTTTATCAATAGTACCATTAGCATTTAATTTTTAAAATGTGCCAAATTATAATACTTTTAGTTCAAACAAATAAAACCTGTCAAATAGATAATCTAGTAGAAATGTAAATCTTCCTTTCCGTGCAATCAAATCGCCATTAGTCGTTCTTATTCATGTTGAGTATTTCGAAACCATAATTTCGATAATAGAATCATTTTACTGATAATTCAAGAAGAAATTTGAGATATAGTGATCTACTAATTTTGCAATATTACTCTATACGTGCGAATATAAAACTAAGTTAGATTAACCTAGTATAACATCTTTCATGTAGTTGCTTTATTCAAGTTTGCAATTTTGATACAAATCTCTGCCACATTATTTGCATATAATTTTATGCAAAGACTAAGTGATTAATAGCGTAGAAAGGGCAATTCCTGTAGTGGACCGGCTTCGTCTTTATTGGGATCTCGTCACATACTGTCCAGTATTTGAAGCATACAGTGCTTAAACGCTGGTACGTCTTCTGTGGAATCCGGTGATCTAACTACGAAACGCTTTCACTCAGGTTGATATAGCACAAAATATTATTTATATATCAATTGTCAAAAACACTTGAAACCGTTGAAGATACAGCAAAACAAACAAGTTCATTTACTTTAATGAAATTGTACAATAATATATAATTCATTTACACAATTATAGAAAGAAATATTACGAAAGCTTCATTTACCATTAAGGCCATGTTCAATTTTCTTTTAAGCAAATCAAATGCATTAAATTCAACAGTTTCGATAATAAACGCTGCTTTCGAAAATAAGCTTGTTTAGATTGACTACATAAATAACATAAAATATTATTAACTGATCATATTCCAACACTGATTGAGAAAATAAACTTTTCAACAACTTACTAGCATTGGCATATGTTTTGGTTTTACACCAGAACTGTGCTGTTTAGTAATTGTACTTCTTAGTTGATTATGACTATTCAGAAACATATCTACATTCTTTTCTAGATAATTCACAAGCACAACAACTGCAAGTAACATTATCAAACTGAAAAATAATTGCTGTATATCTTGTTGCCATCAGTGAGTAATGTTTCCGTTCTTTAGTTAAATATCTGCTTGATTTTCAACAATGATATCCCCTAAATTATTTGCTAAAAGAATTATTATGAATGCCAAAAGCTTGTTGGTTACCAAAAATTAAAAGAATAAAACTCACCCAAACGTTTTGCTGGATTTGAGATGAATATAAAATATTCAATCCAATTATTGAAAAAATTGCTGAAATGTAAATTTATTTATTCTTATCAACACCAGTTATACTAATTGGCTATTGTTAAATAAATTATTAAATCTAGGACGAAATAATGGCGCTCTAGGGTGAAATGGAGAAAAATTCAGAAAACTACACGCAAACTAACATTGATTTAATTAATTAAAGAATAAATTGTGACTGATGATAGATTGCAATATTTTAGACAGGCTGGAAACAAGGCATCTAAAATTTATCTCAATATATACCTGATTACAAAATTTTGTCAACACCCGTGCAATCAATAATTGATTAGTTGTCTGACATAGATTAATGAATAAATGATAAGTAGAAGTAAATTAGAATCCTGCTACAAGGTTTCGTTAGATTTAGTCGGCAGCACGTATCATTCTTGTTATGAAAATTTAATGGTTTCTGAAATTGCTTAATAATTGATAACCCGATATTAATTTATTTTTATGCAGACAAACAGGAAATTGTGCTGTGAATTTCAAATTATCTTTTATCCAATTAATGCAACACGATAATAAAAATTTTATCAGTATATCCTGTAGATATTCAACGCAAAATTTAACTACATATAATTAATTTATTATATACTAAATTCACGTCAATATAATCACATATATTTACTTTGATTTTAGGCCATAATTACATGGATAACTGACAGAATCCACTCACCCACTGTTTGGGATATAACAGACGGACAAGCTTTTTATTACATCTTCCACTAGTCTTTGTGGCTACAATCTCGCCGTCTGAGGTCTGCTGCCTAAATAGTGCTAAGAAGCTCTTTAACTTGAAATGAGAGCAATGTCAAGCAAATGAATATTCCAGTCAATACAAGACTATTTTAAAGAAAAAAATAATTAGGGCACGTTGATTCTATTTGTTTAATATTTTTATAAATCAATACGACTTTTAAAACTCGCGTTGGAACGAAAGATAATATTTGAAAACTGGCTGTAGTTAATTTTTAATTTACGCTCAAATTATTTTATAATTGAAACCTGAAAACACTTACGAATATTTGATAGGACTTCTGCGTCCTGCTTGTGCAATACGTATAAAATTAACTCAAGTCAAAAAAATTAGCCTTAAATAATATTTCTTTACACATTTTATGAAATGTCAGCACAAATTTTCTCGAATTTGCTTTATAATACACTAAATAATGGACTGCAAATTAGAGAACCTAGCGTCTGTATATTGCCGCAAATAATTATTATTAAAAAGCTTACGTCAGTTAAACAAAGACTGAATTGTTTTTGATAATTTTAAATTATATTTTGTAAAAGATAAACAAAATATTTTATGCGTTGAAATTAAAATGATCACAAGATTTCAGCTTAATTTTTCAAAATGCAGCCAGACTGCAGTCCTACTATATGGATTTTCTCAGTTGAATATAATAAAATTTTGTACCATGTATAGTTCAGTAAACACGACGCCTGAATTTTACTTAAACTAACAATAGAAAGATTTTGTAATGGAGACATGCACTAATCATCGCTTGCGTGAGAAGCGGACTATATTTTCAACGTTCAGTCCATGCTGTACAACAGCTAATAACAATATAAGTTTCAAACAGTTCGTGATTCGCTTGATTTGTGGACATAATTTTAATTGCCAATTGTAGAATTTTTCAGATGATAAAAAAAGTTTATGTTTGATGATTTGAGATAAATACTAAATTTATTTAATAAACCAGAAAGACAACCTACAAAGGCAAATATATATTACTCCTTGAACTATGCACTTTCTAAATAGTCCCTGAAATTGTTTTAGTAAAGGAAACTACATTTTAAATCAAATTCTTTGTAATATTGGTATTAGAATAACATCTATAGCCATATTTTAATACAATACTATGTATGTTATTTAAACACCCTGCTATATATCTTTACTTTCACAGCCATAGTGGTTAACAGCTTAATTATCATAAAAATTTCGTATTTAAATTAAATGTTACCAATTGTGTTTAGAGTAAGCAGGCGATGCAGCACTTGCCTTTCTTAATTCTTTGGAACTTGTGCAATATAATAAAGCAAATAATGCCTGTCATTCGTAACAAATTATGGGGAATCAGAATTTATTTGTAAGTGAGGTAATAATGCACACTGAGCGATAGCAATGTCCGCAAGGAAACATGCTTTTTAACTCTTCAAAACTTTTTCCGAAAGACCGAAAATTGTTATAACTAGTGCAAAGTAATATAATGTCGGCGGTTTTAACCTATCTACACAAAATCAATGCCTTGCCCCGGCGCTTAGAATGTTAGATAATAAAACATCTCTGTACTTAAAATATCGTTTATAAATAACCTTCAGCATACGCCAATATCACTGAGGTAAACACACTTGGAGAACAAACGTGCAGAGACCTGAGGATGTTTTAGGGAAAATCAAACCGAAACTTTGCCAGTCAATGATAATTAGTTCATACATCTGTTTCAGTGGTTAGTAGGAAAGATGTAGAACCATTCGGAAGAAAGGGTTGAATTCGCACTCAGCCAAAATGATTTCAAAATCAATGCGTTCAAGGAAATGAGATATAATTGTGATCTGTAAGAAACCAATAGTGCAAAGAAACAAACAGAGAACGCAAATCACGGAGAGACATCTTATTAGACATTGCAGCGCGATCCAATAAAATATTTTCTCTTTTGTCCAAACTAATTGTAAATCGTGCTTTTTGCATTTGCAGCCCATATAGACTCACTGGCTGGTGAGACAAGAGCCAGGAGACGATGGAGAAATTAACCTTCGTATGAATACTGCTAAACTTTACCTGGCTATCCCTGTAGCTGGTGTAAGCTAATACAACTATTAATCACATATTGCCATTGGAACGGAGGTGCATATATCTCTAACATTTAACTGAATGGGAATTATAAATTAACGTTGTTCGTTTTTTTACTATATTGTGTAATCAAATGTAATTTCCTTCCGCAACATTGCATGTCCTGCTTTCTACGATTGAATTCAAATTTAAATTGCATCTGCAGAAGATTGTTTTTGCTATTTCACAGTGCAGTAATCAGCAGATAACGGACATTAATAATTGCGCAGGCTGTCCACTTATTTATGGATTTATTATTTGTTGTTCAACACTTTAGAATGGGAATCAAGGTAACAACACTACGTCCTATTCATATTGGTATGATAAATCGGTGATAAATTCTACCTTTATTCTGTTAAATCACGAAGAATATTAACGAGCACCATTCGACATGGCCACCTTTCATTAGAATCAGAAAAGTTTCTATAGCATCAGACACGTTCTCGTTTCATTTCACGCATCCAATTCAAGCGTGATGCATCAAGTGAGTGATAAATAGAATCAAAACCACAAATTAGATATAACAACCATATGATTATGTTATGACAAGATTCATAACCAGTGACGGAAAGAATATAGTAGAGCACTCAAAATTTAATCACTGTGAAAATACAATGTAATTAATGCAATCGCAATTTAATGTTTATTGGGTTAGTCATTCATTAACCTACCCGGCGTATCCGCATTTGCTAGCCAACTAGATAATTTATTTCCTTTAATTACCTTAGTCATAACAATTTCCGGCTCGACGAGCAGCTGGAACAAACTAATCTGCCAAAGAATGGTAGCTTCATCCTTGCCAGGTCTACCGGGACACAGCAATAAACATATTTCATGTGGAACCTCGAGTCTAGTCTAACAATACGGTACCATATTGGGTTATGGCGGAATGAGAGCAAGCGTGCCCGACTTGAGGCGCACTGTTTGACAGGTGAAGGAAACTCGTTTCTCTCTCACCAGAGAGAAACAGCTAATCAGCCTTGATCGACAGACTAACCAAGAGAGGGAAATCTCTAAATGCAAATCATCCCGACCTAATGGTCTTTAGCAACCCTCATACTATCAAACATAACCAAATGTATTTCTGCAAATAATCGACTTTGCGCGGCACGCTTAATAAAGTTTACTTACATCTCTGCCAGATATATTAATCAACGATGCTTTTTCATTGGTTATACACATGTTCGCCTGATGGTATCAGAGACGACAGTGAGTATGCCTTTTACTTTGTTCTAAGATCTACCAAGTAGAGCAAAATATTCAGATATTGTCATTGTCATGGTTGACATGAATGTTCAAGTTAGGTGATTAAATGTTGCAGAACTAGATAAAAATATATGTAAGCAAACGCAAACATTTGCCCCTGCGACTAAATTATGATGGAGAAAATGCGAAGGGACATGGTATGTATAATTTCCGCTATATAAATGTAGGTACTTTTGTATGTGGCATTTTTCTTTAGATTAGGTAGAATAAGGCGTTTGATTGTTGGGCTGAACAAATCAATTAACAATGGTCGTGAACACTACTTAAACTCGCATATCCGAAAGTATGTCATTATCAAAAACGTGGGAGAATATTTGAAAAGAACCATCACAGTTTAAAATACGTTATCTATTCCTTTCTTATAAACAACGCAAAGATGCACGCCCGATGGTTTAATTCTGAGATTATTCAATGATGGTGGCTATATCACTTCTCAATCACTGACTTAACTCCTTCGTACTATAGAAAAGGAATTATTCTAGTCGCTTTCTTGGATAGATGGACCTTCAACTATATCTCCGATATGGCCAGTCTTAGTTTGCTTCTATAGCCCTTGTTTTATCACCGCTAATCTAATCCTATCTAAGTAAGTTGCATCGAATATTTTACGCCGTCGCAACTCTATGCATGTTTAACTTAATAGAGCATCACAAGCGAGAATCTGGTCAGGAGGAGGTTGTGAAGATGATAGGTTTTCGCGCTCTCAACGTAACCCAATCTGTTAGCGTTAACTTTTAACATGAATTAACACGCAAGTTTACTAACTTAGGCTGTCTACTTCAAATTTTTGTTTAACTTAGTAATATTATGAACTACTCTCGCCCATAAGTTCAGTGTGCAGGCGTTGAATATCGCCGTGACTGTAGATTTGTAGCTCTTGAATATACAGAGGGTATCTTATCATTATTTGTTAAGCGAGGTTTTGCCTTGGTCGCCTGAGATGTATAAGCCATCGCTTTTACGTCTTCCAGTTTGAAATTCGCACCCTCCAAATGTAAGGTAATTTGTCAAGATCACCCACCAATAACTTTAAATATGCGACTGAATATAGAAGACCTGAACTAAGCTGACATGCTAACACACCTTGGTAACTTTTTCAATAACTCGTGCAATACATTTAACGAGGCGAGTATTAAAATCGCAAATCCCTAAAACAGTCACATGGATAATGTATCTGAATAAATCTAGCAACATCTTGTAGCAGGATCCTTATCTTCCACTTCCTACCCATTATTTATTCATTAATCTATGTTTTTTAGAACTTATGCTTAAGAGATCTAACAAAAAGTATAAATGGGGCAGTCTAAATTAATATTTCTACTTGACATATTGATTGTCAACTTAGTAGGTGATGTGCTTTCCATTGAAAAAGATATCCATATCCGGATATCGAAAATTATGGGAAAAATCAGAAAGACAGCGAATACAAACAAATCGGATGGCCACCAAAAAATCAGGTAAATGATTTATTACGTGTTGCGCAACATGTTTCTTTTAAATCAAGACTGTCTTGAATGATATAATAATGGAAATATGAAATGTCCTACATTTTAGACTATTTGTGTATGTTCACTGCCTGTCTTAAGGATCAAACATAATCCAACATTAGTCATGTTCTGAAATTCCAATCAGCCTAAGAATTAAAAAAATTTATGCAACAATATAGAAAAAGAAAAGCATACCACGAGATTGAACCCATTAGATATTTTCGTATGTCATTTTCCATTATGAATTTTAAACATTTTTGCTGTTTTGAAAGGCACCATTTTTGCGTAGCATAGTGTTTATCAAGGGAAATACAATGTACGGTTTCTTATACATTGTGTTAAATATCTGCTTGGAACTAAAGCATTGCATCGCGTTATTCTTTTACATATTTCAAGCAATTAAAATACCACATTTTTGCAAATGCCTATAATAAAGTGGATGCTTTACGAATGGGAAAATGGAACACCGAGAAGGCACAACTCAAGTGCACTCCATTTCTGCTCTTTGGTATAAATTCTTTGCTTATTTCTATGCGGCTCTTGTCTAGATTTGGCTCAAATAATTGAGCTAAATTATTATGTCATGTCTACTTGATGTTCAAAAATAATAAATTTCCGACTATCTATAGATCAAATAAATAAAAGAGACCCAGATAAGAGCTTTTTGTGAATGGCAATTTATCTCCACTTAGTGTTCTACATTTCGCAAAAGTTGTCATAATCAAAAGCAAACTTATTCAAACTCTTAGATTCTGCTGTCGCATACAAAGAAATCCTTATGCTGGTTTAAGCAAACTATATATCTAACTCATCAAGCCATACAGATTATGATATGTGGTAAGTCACTCTTCCACTCATTTTAGTGTACGAAATGTGAAAACTCTTGCCTTATGAATAGCTGATATATTTCTCGTCCGGATATAAGCTTCGCTAATTTAAACTTAAAGTTTCTTGTCTTTCTTGAATTTTTCTTTGTTTCAAGATGTGCATTAATTTAACAAACATTGAAACAACGAGTTAACACGTAGATGCTATAGATTCCGACAAAAAATTTCTTATTCTTCTTATATTCGTTTTATTTATTATTTATCTATTTTGGTGTTGTTACCATTTATGGCTATGGTGCATACTATATAGTGAGTTTTGAAAGCAATAGCACTGCCAAAATTTTCCATAAATTTGGCTATGCTACAGATTGAATACGCATTCGAATAGGAAGTAGCACTATCTAACACTCTCTCAATTCCTGACAAAATATTAATGTAGGTTTCGATTGTTGCGACCTGCCACAAGAATCACTCTTGATGCAAATGAATTTCAATTTTAATTTATGGAAAATTTTGCATGATTAAAATTTATCACTACACGACTAGTAAATCAATTTTGTATCTAATTTTATAAATTTATTAATTTATATCATCACGTCATCTTCCATTAAAATTCGCAGTAGGATTTTATTAAAATATATTAATAATAGTAATAGCATTTTATTTGATATCATTGGCAATCTAGCCGGAGAACTCAGGAGATAAAGCTACAAATCTTCATTAGGAATATGTATGCAGGGCAATTACGACAAGGAAAATATATATGGACGATCTACGAATAAGTAGAATTTGCTAACTCTATACTATTGAATGCAAATTATCTGCAATAAAACAAAATATAAATAATTTTATTTGATGCAATGATCACCTAATTGAATACAGTTGCATTCAAGTATATGTAATTCGATGAAGCGGAGGGCGAAGGGCAATCTATGGAGTACAATACGCAAACATTCATCTGAAAATCAAACGAGGCACACAACAATTCATATTTTATATCCATGAGAATATATAAGCAGTACAATATAATTGAGATCATTTCAACTACTTTTTACAGTTTGTTGCGAAGAACTAATATATATGCAAATATGTATTAGGTTTTGCGAACCTAGTAACAAATAAGTTCAGTTTTCAACTACTGTTTGTTTCAACCAAAATTTAAGACGCCTTTTAAATGTGAGTCACAAAAAACTACGGAAGTCACTTGGCTACGTTTTACTGAAAAATACAAAGAATATTTGTCAAACATATTTATTTCAAGCAAAATTTTAAGTACAGTGCAATGGATTTTTATAAGCTAAGCCTTTACGTATGGGCTTTGTCCTACATAGTTGCCGCTAAAATAGAAAGAAAATAAATAATTATAAGCAGCTGTAACAAAATGTACAATAGAAATTATTTGATAAATTTTATCGCCATTCCCGAAAAAAATTACTTTAAACCAACAGATGTTTGTTTAGAGCATTCATATAAACATAGACAAATATATATATATATATATATATATATATATATATATATATATATATATATATATATACTAATAAAGATATAAATGAGATGGAGAACGTTCTACAATCAAATGAAATTGATGTCACTGAAGAAATCTGGGTTTATTTCCTCAGATTAACGCATTTTCTTACGTTTTACGTCGATGAACTACGTAGTATCACCAAAAACAAATGAATATTGCTCCTATATTTTCTTCTGTGTTCAAGTATTAGAAACGTAACTTAATTAGGTTATTTTAAGTAAACATGATTTAAAGAATTGTTACTACCGCCCGCGAAATCATTTATTGTTTTATTGGTTATTTTAAGTTGAATATCTGGTTTATTCTTGATATTCCATTAAAATATGCTTCAAAATCAACTCGTAATTCATTTTTCTGACTAGAATTGTAGTACTAATGGTAATATGGTATTTATGAAAAGAAAATAAATTTATGTTGTGTAAGTTATTTGATTTCTTATGATACCATGAATTTTGTTGTTTTTTATATCAATTTATATTTAATTGTAGATGAATATTACTTTTAATTGTATCTATTCTTAATTTAATATTCAATAAATGTAGCCTTTATTCTGGAAAGCTAATGTATGACATATTTAGCTATCGTAGAAAAAAACTAAAGGCAATTGCTTACCCTGGGCCGTAATTGCAAACTATGGAATATCCATAGAGGAAATCACTCGGGCACTTCCTGTACCCACAACCAAGATGCGTTGTATCGGCCCATGCCATCTAAATGGTGCATTTGATTCAAAAAAACACAAAATGATGATCCTATTGGAAAAATTGAACACAATGAGCATATAATAATTCGTTACAGTACAACTCATGAAACTAATTAAAAGACTAGAAAGAAAACCATATGTGGTCATTTATATTTTGAACATTTGCAACATTTTACTTAACTTGTATGCCACTACTACTTTTAATATTACTAATCGTACTACTACTACTACTACAAATACCACCACCACTACTACTACTACTTCTAATACTACTACTAATACTCCTACTAATACTACTACCAATAATACTACTAATAATTCTACTACTACTACTACTACTAATAGTAATACTACTGCCACTAATTCCACCACATTTAGCAGACACATTTAAATAATAGAAATATTTGTCAAAATTTGCAGTGATGTTTTGTTTCCTCAGATAGTGAAATTACTTTCAATTCGAAGCAGACTTGTTTTAAATTTCTGTCTAAATCAATATTCATTGAAATCAAACTGATAAGAAATATCTTCAAACCGCTGAATGTGAGGTTACTTTCATGACACTGAAACAAATTTCCCCTTGAATGAAAATTGATTTTGCGAGCCTAAATTAATTGGAATTACCTGAAAAGTATTTTGGTTACCGCAACATTCATTGTTTCCGTAGTTTTCTTTTGGGAAGATATTTCGGCTGAACTTACCGTTAGCCTTCACCAGTAGCAATATGCGTCACAAGTTTAACAAAGGAAACTGATGAAGCAAGCGCGTTATTCCTCTGGCCATAATAATTTTATACTTTATCACACATAAAATCTGATTTCAAGACTTCTTTTATGTTATATTTTATGATATATTTCTCTTTTTGTTAAGTAATAAATTAAAGTAATTGCGATAACAAAATGCAATCATATTTTATTAAATGTATTTATACAAACATAATAAAACTTCTCTTTGAAAGCAATTGTGGCTTTGAATGATTGGCACACACTGTGGGCGATTACGATAGTTCAGGAGAGGTATTACCTCCACTAATTAGATATAGTTTACCTCGCCATTATGGAAAATTATATTTTGCGAAAGTTTTCCGTGCTGTTTTGTTTCGTCAGGTAGTGTAGAACCTGTCAATTCTAAGCAGTCATGTTTTAAAGTACGGTATAAATAAATACTCCCTGAAATCCAAATGACATGAAATATTTACAAACCACAGACTATGAGGTTACTTTCATGACAGAAAAGGTAAACGAAGATAGCAAATGCAGTTGTAAAATAAACAACCAAATATAGACGAATTTGGTCTAATACTTTATGTTAAAACTTTATTTAAAAAACAAAATATCCATGAGGTAGAATCTGAAATTAACGCACTGCATGGTTAAGCTTCTGAAAAACGTAGATTACATAATGCAAGATAGAATATTGTCTGACTGTTGCGCAAGACGTTTTGGTTCAACATAATAAATATTGTAATATTGACCCGGCTTTCTCGCTTTCAGATATTTTCGATTCTATGTATAGCATGGTAAAACCATGCTTTCATCGTCGCACGTTATTACTCCACTACAATGTGTACAATTGTCATAACGTATACATTTGCCCAATCACATACCTGTGTGTAGTGACCGCAAACTCCATTGCAAGATTTGGCATCAAAATTGTAGTTGACATATTCATCCCACCACAACTTCATTGACCTACATTGAATACAAAATCATGTAGAAAATAAGATTTAAAATTAATAAATAAACAGAGGTAGGCAACATGTATTATAATACATATAAATTGCTATGCAATCTAAATAACTTGACGGTTAAGTTAAATAGCTTTAATCCAAATGACTATTGGATAAATTATGTGAACCTTTAATTTTAGCTACTAACGAAAAGTACTCAACCCAGACGGTAACTGATTTATTGAATGAATTTAGTTTGCAGTAATAGGTTATATTTGATTTAAACGAATAATAAATGTAGAAATATGTTTTTGGTGGTCCAAATTTACGGAAAACAAATAACATTATGCGAAATATCTTTCAGTATAACATAATATCTCTTTATTTTAAATGATGTCATTGTCAGATATCAGAATTATTTGCATAATCAACAAAATATTTGAAATAATGTGAAAAATTTGGTTTGCTAATGTGTAATTAACATAATAAGTGTATATTTCAGTAAAAATTATGTGCAAAATGCATCAGTTGACATATAAGGATATAATCTGTGACACGAGGCAAACTATGTCTAGACTCGTCCGGTGCAAATTCACAATCAATACTTACCCGGTCTACCAGATGAATATTTCTTTCTACCTTTTCCAAAGTTTAGATTTTACCAGTAATATATACATAAAAGAATCCAGCCATCAAAAGATCGCTAGGATTAGACTTTTAAGCGAAAAGCCTATTGTATCTTTGCATTGTTTCAGTTGATCGAAAATATTTAAACATATTTATACCTCAAAAGGGTATACACGCAACATCCAGTCAATGCAGAATATTTGTTGCTGTACATATATATATATATATATATATATATATATATATATATATATATATATATATATATATATATATATATATATATATGCAAATATAAGAGTGTCTAAATAAAAGATGACTAACAGTAAGGCAAAGCGTGTACTTCAGAAATAGAGGAAAAATTATTATTGTACTCCGTTCAATATTGCTCACTTCCCCATACATTTTTAATTCTGGAGCTCCAGCCCAATTTTGGCCAACCCAAAACCAACTTCCGACCTGTCTTTGGGCTGCAGTATCATGTCCGACTTTGCAAGCGTTCGCCCACGTTTGAGCTTTACTTTCCAGTCTTGTGTCCCATTGCTATATAACAAAATTAAATTGCGAGAAGTTTACTGAGATCAAAACAAATTATGTTTATCAATAGTACCATTAGCATTTAATTTTAAAAATGTGCCAAATTATAATATTTTTATTTCAAACAAGTAAAACCTGTCAAATAGAAATCTAGTAGAAATGCGAATCTTCCTTTCCGTGCAATCAAATCGTCATTAGTCGTTCTTATTCATGTTGAGTATTTCGAAACCATAATATCGATAATAGAATCATTTTACTGATAATTCAAGAAGAAATTTGATATATAGTGATCTACTAATTTTGCATTATTACTCTATACGTGCGAATATACAACTAAGTTGGATTAACCTAGTATAACATCTTTCATGTAGTTGCTTTATTCAAGTTTGCAATTTTGATACAAATCTCTGCCACATTATTTGCATATAATTTTATGCACAGACTAAGTGACTAATAGCGTAGAAAAGGCAATTCATTTAGTAGACCGGCTTCGTCTTTATTGGGATCGCGTCACATACTGTCCAGTATTTGCCGCATACAGTGCTTAAACCTGGGGACGTTTTCTTCGGAATCCGGTGATCTAACTACGAAACCCTTTCACACAGGTTGATATAGCACAAAATAGTATTTATATATCAATTGTCAAAAACACGTGAAACCGTTGAAGATACAGTAAAGCCAACAAGTTCATTTACTTTAATGGGATTCTACAATATTATATAATTCATTTAGGCAATTATAGAAAGAAATATTACGAAAATGTCATTTACAATTAAGCCAATGTTCAATTTTCTTTTAAGAAAATCAAATGCATTAAATTCAACAGTTTCGATAATAAACGCTGCTTTCGAAAAAAGCCTTGTTTAGATTGACTACATAAATAACATAAACTATTATAAACTGATCATATTCCAACACTGCTTGTGAAAATATATTTTTGAACAACTTACTAGCATTGGCATATGTTTTGGTTTTGGTTGACCAGGAACTGTGCCGTTTAGTAATTGCATTCTTAGTTGATTATGACCATTTAGAAACATATCTACATCTTTTCTAGATAATCTGCCAAGCACAACCACTGCGCAACACATCAAACCGAAAATAATTGCTGTATATCTTGCTGCCATCGCGAGTAAAGTTTCCGGTCTTTAGTTAAATATCTGCTTGATTTTCAACAATGATATCCCTGTAAATTATTTAAGTTAAAAGAATTATTATGAATGTCAAAAAGCTGTTGCTTACCAAAATTAAAAGAATAAAAATCATCACAAACGTTTCGCTGATTTGAGATCAATATAAAATATTCAATCCAAATATTGTTGAAAAAATTTGCCGAAATGTACTAATTTATTCTTATCAACAATTCAGTTATACTAATTGGCTATTATTAAATAAGTAAGTAGAAAGAAACGTAAATTATTAAATCAAGGACGAAATAAGATTTATGCATAGGTGAAATGGAGTAAAAATTCAGAAACTTAAACACAAACTAATATAGATTTAATTGATTTAAAGAATAAATTGTGACTGATGATAGATTGCAATATTTTGGGACAGGCTGGAAATAAGGCGTTCAAACTTTATCTCATTATATACCTGGATTACATAATTTTGTCAACACCCGTGCAATCAATAATTGATTAGTTGTCTCGACATATATTAATGAATAAATGATAAGTAGGAAGTAAATAGATTAGAACCCTGCAACTAAGATTTCGCAAGTTTTAGTCGCCAGCACGTATCATTCTGTTATGAATATTTAATGATCCGACTTTTCTTAAAAATTGATAACCTGATATTAATTTATTTTTATGCAGACAAACAGGAAATTGTGTGTTTTGAAATTTCAATGATTTTATCCAATTCACCAACACGAAAATAAAAATTTTATCAGTATATCCTGTAGATATTCAACGCAAAATTTAACTACATATAATTAATTTATTATATACTAAATTCACGTCAATATAATCACATATATTTACTTTGATTTTAGGCCATAACTACATGGATAACTGACAGAATCCACTGACCCACTGTTTGGGATATAACAGACGGACAAGCTTTTTATTACATCTTCCACTAGTCTTTGTGGCTACAATCTCGCCGTCTGAGGTCTGCTGCCTAAATAGTGCTAAGAAGCTCTTTAACTTGAAATGAGAGCAATGTCAAGCAAATGAATATTCCAGTCAATACAAGACTATTTTAAAGAAAAAAATAATTAGGGCACGTTGATTCTATTTGTTTAATATTTTTATAAATCAATACGACTTTTAAAACTCGCGTTGGAACGAAAGATAATATTTGAAAACTGGCTGTAGTTAATTTTTAATTTACGCTCAAATTATTTTATAATTGAAACCTGAAAACACTTACGAATATTTGATAGGACTTCTGCGTCCTGCTTGTGCAATACGTATAAAATTAACTCAAGTAAAAAATAGCCTTAAATAAAATTTCTTTACACATTTTATGAAGTGTCAGCATAAATTTTCTCAAATTTGCTTAGTAATGCACGTAATAATGGACTGCAAAGTAGAGATTCTAGCGTCTGTATATTGCCGACAAATAATTATTATTAAAAAGCTTACGTCAGTTAAACAAAGAATGAATTGTTTTTGATAATTTAAAATTACATTTTGTAAAAGATAAACAAAAAATTTTATGCGTTGAAATTAAAATGATCACAAGATTTCAGCTTAATTTTTCAAAATGCAGCCAGAATGCAGTCCTACTATATGGATTTTCTCAGTTGAATATAATAAAATTTTGTACCATGTATAGTTCAGTAAACACGACGCCTGAATTTTACTTAAACTAACAATAGAAAGATTTTGTAATGGAGACATGCACTAATCATCGCTTGCGTGAGAAGCGGACTATATTTTAAACGTTCAGTCCATGCTGTACAACAGCTAATAACAATATAAGTTTCAAACAGTTCGTGATTCGCTTGATTTGTGGACATAATTTTAATTGCCAATTCTAGAATTTTTCAGATGATAAAAAAAGTTTATGTTTGATGATTTGAGATAAATACTAAATTTATTTAATAAAACAGAAAGACAACCTACAAAGGCAAATATATATTACTGCTTGAACTATGCACTTTCTAAATAGTCCCTGAAATTGTTTTAGTAAAGGAAACTACATTTGAGGTTTAACACTTTTAAATCAAATTCTTTGTAATATTGGTATTAGAATAACAGCTATAGCCATATTTTAATACAATACTATGTATGTTATTTAAACACCCTGCTATATATCTTTACTTTCACAGCCATAGTGGTTAACAGCTTAATTATCATAAAAATTTCGTATTTAAATTAAATGTTACCAATTGTGTTTAGAGTAAGCAGGCGATGCAGCACTTGCCTTTCTTAATTCTTTGGAACTTGTGCAATATAATAAAGCAAATAATGCCTGTCATTCGTAACAAGTTATGGGGAATCAGAATTTATTTGTAAGTGAGGTAATAATGCACACTGAGCGATAGCAATGTCCGCAAGGAAACATGCTTTTTTAACTCTTCAGAACTTTTTTCGAAAGATTGAAAATTGTTATAACCGTTGCAAGGAGTAATATAATGTCGGCAGTTTTTACCTATCTACACAAAACCAATGCCTTGATCCGGCGCTTAGAATGTTAGATAATAAAACATGTCTCTACTTAAAATATCGTTTATAAATAACCTTCAGCATACGCCAATATCACTGAGGTAAACACACTTGGAGAACAAACGTGCGTACAAGATACATATTCGGATTATAAAAGTTGATGTCATATGTTTAACAACATTTCTTTAATTTATTTCAGTGGAGATCACAGAACGACAGTATTTGCTGTACCATGTGTATAAAATATAATTCATTAATGTGGATAAGTGCGCCTCGTTTTCAATGTGATCTGACTGCGTTATTCTGACAATCTTCCTGAGAGTATGTGTAGAGGCCTGAGGATGTTTTAGGAAAAATCAAACCGAAACTTTGCCAGTCAATGATGATTAGTTCATACATCATTTTCAGTAGTTAGTAGGAAAGATGTAGAACCATTCGGAAGAAAAGGATGAATCCGCACTCAGCCAAAATGATTTCAAAATCAATGCGTTCATGGAAATGAGATATAATTGTGATCTTTAAGAAACCAATAGTGCAAAGAAACCAACAGAGAACGCAAATCACGGAAAGACATCTTATTAGACATTGCAGCGCGATGCAATAAAATATTTTCTCTTTGGCCAAACAAATTGTAAATCGTGCTTTTTGCATTTGCAGCCCGCATAGACTCACTGGCTGGTGAGGCAAGAGCCAGGAGACGATGGAGAAATTAACCTTCGTATGAATACTGCTAAACATTACCTGGCTATCCCTGTAGCTGATGTAAGCTTATAGAACTTTTAATCACATATTGCCATTGGAACGGAGGTGCATATATCTCGAACATTTAACTGAATGGGAATTATAAATTAGCGTTGTTCGTTTTTGTTCTATATTCTGTAATCAAATGTAATGTCCTTCCGCAATATTGCATGTACTGCTTTCTACGATTGAATCCAAATTTAAATTGCATCTACAGAAGCTTGTTTTTGCTAATTCACATTGCAGTAATCAGCAGGTAACGGACATTAATAATTGCGCAGGCTGTCCGCTTATTTATGGATTTATTATTTGTTGTTCAACAATTTAGAATGTGTGGGAACTAAGGTAACATTAGATGTCCTATTCATATTGGGATGGGATAATCGGTGATAAAATTTACCTTTTATTCAGTTAACTCACGAAAGAAAATTAACGAGCACTATCTGGCTTGTGGCCAAATTTTCATTAATATCAGAAAAGTTTCTATAGCATGTGACACGTTCGCTCACATTTCACGCTTCCAATTAAACGTGGTTTAATAAGTGCCTGGTAAAATAGAACCCAAACCACAAATTAGATATAACAGTCATATGATTACGTTATAGACAAGATTCATAACAGTGACGGAAAGGATTAGCTAGAGCCCCATGTAAATGCACTCAAAATTGAATCACTGTGAAAATACAATGTAATTAATATAATCGCAATTTAATGTTTATTTTTTTAGTCATTGATTAACCTGTCCGGCGTATCCGCATTTGCTTGCCAAGTAGATAATTTTTTTCGTTTTATTACCTAAGTATAACAATTTCCGGCTCTACGAGCAGCTGGAACAAACCAATCTGCCAGAGAATGATAGCTTGCTCTTGCCAGGTCTACCGGGACACAGCAATAAACCTATTTCATGTGGAACCTTGAGTCTAGTCTAACAATACGGTACCAATTTGTGTTATGGCGGAATGAGAGCGAGCGCGCCCGACTTAAGGAGCAACGTTTGACATGTGAAGGAAACTCGGTTCTCTCGCACCAGAGAGAAACAGCTAATCAGCCTTGGTTGACAGACTAACCAAGAAAGGGAAATCTCTGATTGCAAATCATCCCGACCTAATGGTCTTTAGCAACCCTCATACTATCAAACATAACCAAATGTATTTCTGCAAATAATCGACTTTGCGCGGCACGCTTAATAAAGTTTACCTACATCTCTGCCAGATATATTAATCAACGATGCTTTTTCATTGGTTATACACATGTTCGCCTGATGGTATCAGAGATGATAGTGAGTATGCCTTTTACTTTGTTCTAAGATCTACCAAGTAGAGCAAAATATTCAGATATTGTCATTGTCATGGTTGACATGAATGTTCAAGTTAGGTGATTAAATGTTGCAGAACTAGATAAAAATATATGTAAGCAAACGCAAACATTTGCCCCTGCGACTAAATTATGATGGAGAAAATGCGAAGGGACTTGGTATGTATAATTTCCGCTATATAAATGAAGGTACTTTTGTATGTGGCATTTTTCTTTAGATTAGGTAGAATAAGGCGTTTGATTGTTGAGCTGAACAAATCAATTTACAATGGTCGTGAACACTACTTAAACTCGCATATCCGAAAGTATGTCATTATCAAAATCGTGGGAGAATATTTGAAAAGAACCATCACAGTTTAAAATACGTTATCTATTCCTTTCTTATAAACAACGCAAAGATGCACGCCCGATGGTTTAATTCTGAGATTATTCAATGATGGTGGCCATATCACTTCTCAATCACTGACTTAACTCCTTCGTACTATAGAAAAGGAATTATTCTAGTCACTTTCTTGGATAGATGGACCTTCAACTATATCTCCGATATGGCCAGTCTTAGTTTGCTTCTATAGCCCTTGTTTTATCACCGCTAATCTAATCCTATCTAAGTAAGTTGCATCGAATATTTTACGCCGTCGCAACTCTATGCATGTTTAACTTAATAGAGCATCACAAGCGAGAAACTGGTCAGGAGGAGGTTGTGAAGATGATAGGTTTTCGCGCTCTCAACGTAACCCAATCTGTTAGCGTTAACTTTTAACATGAATTAACACGCAAGTTTACTAACTTAGGCTGTCTACTTCACATTTTTGTTTAACTTAGTAATATTATGAACTACACTCGCCCATAAGTTCAGTGTGCAGGCGTTGAATATCCCCGTGACTGTAGATTTGTAGCTCTTGAATATACAGAGGGTATCTTATCATTATTTGTTAATCGAGGTTTTGCCTTGGTCGCCTGAGATGTATAAGCCATCGCTTTTACGTCTTCCAGTTTGAAATTCGCACCCTCAAATGTAAGGTAATTTGTCAAGATCACCCACCAATAACTTTAAATATGAGACTGAATATTGAAGACTTGAACTTAAGCTGACATGCTAACACACCTTGGTAACTTTTTCAATAACTCGTGCAATATATTTAACGAGGCGAGTATTAAAATCGCAAATCCCTAAAACAGTCACATGGATAATGTATCTGAATAAATCTAGCAAATATCCTTGGAGGTCCTTATCTTCCACTTCCTGCCCATTATTTATTCATTAATCTATGTTTTTTAGAAGTTATGTTTACGAGATCTAACACGAAGTATAAATGAGGCAGTCTAAACTAATATTTCTACTTGACATATTGATTGTCAACTTAGTAGGTGATGTGCTTTCCATTGAAAAAGATATCCATATCCGGATATCGAAAATTATGGGAAAAATCAGAAAGACAGCGAATACAAACAAATCGGATGGCCACCAAAAAATCAGGTAAATGATTTATTACGTGTTGTGCAACATGTTTTTTTTAAATCAAGTGTCTTGAATGATATAATAATGGAAATATGAAATGTCCTACATTTTAGACTATTTGTGTATGTTCACTGCCTGTCTTAAGGATCAAACATAATCCAACATTAGTCAAGTTCTGAAATTCCAATCAGCCTAAGAATTAAAAAAATTTATGCAACAATATAGAAAAAGAAAATCATACCACGAGATTGAACCCATTAGATATTTTCGTATGTCATTTTCCATTATGAATTTGAAACATTTTTGCTGTTTTGAAAGGCACCATTTTTGCGTAGCATAGTGTCTATCAAGGGAAATACAATGTACGGTTTCTTATACATTATGTTAAATATCTGCTTGGAACTAAAGCATTGCATCGCGTTATTCTTTTACATATTTCAAGCAATTAAAATACCACATTTTTGCAAATGCCTATAATAAAGTGGATGCTTTACGAATGGGAAAATGGAACACCGAGAAGACACAACTCAAGTGCACTCCATTTCTGCTCTTAGGTATAAATTCTTTGCTTATTTCTATGCGGCTCTTGTCTAGATTTGGCTCAAATAATTGAGCTAAATTATTATGTCATGTCTACATGATGTTCAAAAATAATAAATTTCCGACTATCTATAGATCAAATAAATAAAGAAGACCCAGATAAGAGCTTTTTGTGAATGGCAATTTATCTCCACTTAGTGTTCTACATTTCGCAAAAGTTGTCATAATCAAAAGCAAACTTATTCAAACTCTTAGATTCGCTTACAAAGAAATCCTTATGCTGGTTTAAGCAAACTATATATCTAACTCATCAAGCCATACAGATTATGATATGTGGTAAGTCACTCTTCCACTCATTTTAGTGTACGAAATGTGAAAACTCTTGCCTTATGAATAGCTGATATATTTCTCGTCCGGATATAAGCTTCGCTAATTTAAACTTAAAATTTCTTGTCTTTCTTGAATTTTTCTTTGTTTCAAGATGTGCATTAAGTTAACAAACATTGAGACAACGAGTTAACACGTAGATACTATAGATTCCGACAATAATTTTCTTATTCTTCTTATATTCGTTTTATTTATTATTTATCTATTTTGGTGTTGTTAGCATTTATGGCTATGGTGCATACTATATAGTGAGTTTTGAAAGCAATAGCACTGCCAAAATTTTCCATAAATTTGGATATGCTACAAATTGAATACGCATTCGAATAGGAAGTAGCACTATCTAACACTCTCAATTCCTGACAAAAGATTAATGTAGGTTTAGATTGTTGCGACCTGCCACAAGAATCACTCTTGATGCAAATGAATTTCAATTTTAATTTATGGAAAATTTTGCATGATTAAAATTTATCACTACACGACTAGTAAATCAATTTTTATCTAATTTTATAAATTTATTAATTTATATCATCACGTCATCTTCCATTAAAATTCGCAGTAGGATTTTATTAAAATATATTAATAATAGTAATAGCATTTATTTATTTGATATCATTGGCAATCTAGCCGGAGAACTGAGGAGATAAAGCTACAAATCTTCATTAGGAATATGTATGCAGGACAATTACGACAAGGAAAATATATACGGACGATCTACGAATAAGTAGAATTTGCTAACTCTATACTATTGAATGCAAATTATCTGCAATAAAACAAAATATAAATAATTTTATTTGATGCAATGATCACCTAATTGAATACAGCTGCATTCAAGTAAATGTAATTCGATGAAGCGGAGGGCGAAGGGCAATCTATGGAGCACAATACGCAGACATTCATCTGAAAATCAAACCAGCCACACAACAATTCATATTTGATATCTATGAGAATATATAAGCAGCACAATATATTGAGATCATTGCAACTACTTTTTACAGTTTGTTGTGAAGAACTAATATACGCAAGTATGTATTAGGTTTTCCAACCTAGTAACAAATAAGTTCAGATTTCAACTACTGTTTGTTTCTAGCAATTTTAGACGCCTTTAAATGTGAGTCACAAATAACTGCGGCAGTCACTTGGCTACCTTTTACTGAAAAATACAAAGAATATTTGACAAACATATTTATTTCAAGCAAAATTTGCAGTACAGTTCAATGGATTCTTATCGGCTAATGCAGTACGTATGGGCTTTGTCCTACATAGTTGCCGCTAAAATAGAAAGAAAATAAATAATTATAAGCAGCTGTAACAAAATGTACAACAGACATTATTTGATAAATTTTATCGCCATTCCTGAGAAAAATCTACTTTAAAACAAACATATGTTTGTTTAGAGCATTTATACAAACATAGCACTATATATCTATATATCTATCTAGATATATATATATATATATATCTAGTAATAAAGTTATAAATGGGATGGAAAACGTTCTACAATCAAATGAAATTGTTATCACTGAAGAAATCTGGGCTTATTTCCTCAGAATAACGCATTTTCTTACGTTATACGTCAATGTACTAAGATGTTTCACCAAAAACAAACGAAGTATTGCTGCGTATATTTTCTTCTGTGTTCAAGTTTAGAAACGTAACTTAATTAGGTTATTTTAAGTAAACATGATTTACAGATTGTTACTACCGCCCGCGAAATCATTTATTGTGTTATTGGTTATTTTAAGTTGAATATCTGGTTTATTCTTAATATTCGTTAAAAATGGGCTTCAAAATCAACTGGTAATTCAATTTTCTGACTAGAATTATAGTACTACTGGTAATATGGTAGTTATGAAAATAAAATAAATTTATATTGTGTAAGTTAATTGATTTCTTAGGATACCTTTCATTTTGTTGTTTTTGTATATCAATTTATATTTAATTGTGGAATGAATATTACTTTTAGTTGTTTCTATTCTTAATTTAATATTCAATAAATGTAGCCTGTATTCTGGAAAGCAAATGTATGGCACATTTAGCCATCGTAGAAAAAAACTAGAGGCAATTGCTTACCCTGGGCCGTAATTGCAAACTATGGAATATCCATACAGGATATCACTCGGGCACTTCCTGTACCCACAACCAAGATGCGTTGTTTCGGACCATGCCATCTAAGTGGTGCATTGGATTCGAAAAACACAAAATGCTGATCCTATGAGGAAACATTGAACACAATGAGCATGTAATAATTCGTTACAGTAGAACTCATGAACTAATTAAAAGACTAGAAAGTTAAACCATATGTGGTCATTTATATTTTGAACATGTGCAACACTTTACTTAACTTGTATGCCACTACTACTTTTAATATTACTAATAGTACTACTACTACTACTACTACTACAACCACCACTAATACTACTACTTCTAATACTACTACTACTACCACTAATACTACTACCAATAATACTACTACTCATTCTACTACTACTACTACTACTAATAGTAATACAACTGCCACTAATTCCACCACATTTAGCAGACACATTTAATTAATAAAAATATTTGTCAAAATTTGCAGTGATGTTTTGTTTCCTCAGATAGTGAAATTACTTTCAATTCGAAGCAGACTTGTTTTAAATTTCTGTCTAAATCAATATTCATTGAAATCAAACTGATAAGAAATATCTTCAAACCGCTGAATGTGAGGTTACTTTCATGACACTGAAACAAATTTCCCCTTGAATGAAAATTGATTTTGCGAGCCTAAATTAATTGGAATTACCTGAAAAGTATTTTGATTACCGCAACATTCATTGTTTCCGTAGTTTTCTTTTGGGAAGATATTTCGGCTGAACTTACCGTTAGCCTTCACCAGTAGCAATATGCGTCACAAGTTTAACAAAGGAAACTGATGAAGCAAGCGCGTTATTCCTCTGGCCATAATAATTTTATACTTTATCACACATAAAATCTGATTTCAAGACTTCTTTTATGTTATATTTTATGATATATTTCTCTTTTTGTTAAGTAATAAATTAAAGTAATTGCGATAACAAAATGCAATCATATTTTATTAAATGTATTTATACAAACATAATAAAACTTCTCTTTGAAAGCAATTGTGGCTTTGAATGATTGGCACACACTGTGGGCGATTAAGATAGTTCAGGAGAGGTATTACCTCCACTAATTAGATATAGTTTACCTCGCCAGAATGGAAAATTATATTTTGCGAAAATTTGCAGTGCTGTTTTGTTTCCTCAGGTAGTGTAGAACCTGTCAATTCTAAGCAGACATGTTTTAAAGTAAGGTATAAATAAATACTCCCTGAAATCCAAATGACATGAAATATTTACAAACCACAAAATATGAGGTTACTTTCATGACATAAAAGGTAAACGAAGATAGCAAATGCAGTTGTAAAATAAACAACCAAATATAGACGACTTTGGTCTAATATTTTATGTTAAAACTTTATTTAAAAAACAAAATATCCATGAGGTAGAATCTGAAATTAACGCACTGCATGGTTAAGCTTCTGAAAAACGTAGATTACGTAATGCAAGATAGAATATTGTCTGACTGTTGCGCAAGACGTTTTGGTTCAACATAATAAATATTGTAATATTGACCAGGCTTTCTCGCTTTCAGAGATTTTTGATTCTATGTATAGCATGGTAAAACCATGCTTTCATCGTCGCACGTTATTACTCCACTACAATGTGTACAATTGTCATAACGTATACATATGCCCAATCACATACCTGTGTGTAGTGACCGCAAACTCCATTGCAAGATTTGGCATCAAAATTGTAGTTGACATATTCATCCCACCACAACTTCATTGACCTACATTGAATACAAAATCATGTAGAAAATAAGATTTAAAATTAATAAATAAACAGAGGTAGGCAACATGTATTATAATACATATAAATTGCTATGCAATCTAAATAACTTGACGGTTAAGTTAAATAGCTTTGATCCAAATGACTATCTGATAAATTATGTGAACCTTTAATTTTAGCTACTAACGGTAACTGATTTATTGAATGAATTTAGTTTGCAGTAATAGGTTATATTTGATTTAAACGAATAATAAATGTAGAAATATGTTTTTGGTGGTCCAAATTTACGGAAAACAAATAACATTATGCGAAATATCTTTCAGTAAAACATAATATCTCTTTATTTTAAATGATGTCATTGTCAGATATCAGAATTATATGCATAATCAACAAAATATTTGAAATAATGTCAAAAATTTGGTTTGCTAATGTGTAATTAACATAATAAGTGTATATTTCAGTAAAAATTATATGCAAAATGCATCAGTTGACATATAAGGATATAATCTGTGACACGAGGCAAACATGTCTAGACTCGTCCGGTGCAAATTCACAATCAATACTTACCCGGTCTACCAGATGAATATTTCTTTCTACCTTTTCAAAGTTTAGATTTTACCAGTAATATATACATAAAAAGAAATCTATACATCAAAAGATCATAGGATTAGACTTTTAAGCGAAAAACCTATTGTATATCTTTGCATTGTTTCAGTTGATCGAAAAATATTTAAAACATATTTATACCTCAAAAATATACACAACATCCAGTCAATGCAGAATATTTGTTGCGCACATATGAATATATATATATATATATATATATAATTTATATATATATATATATATATATATATATATATATATATATATATATATATATATATATATGCAAATATAAGAGTGTCTAAATAAAAGATGACTAACAGTAAGGCAAAGCGTGTACTTCGAAATAGAGGAAAAATTATTATTGTACTCCGTTCAATAGTGCTCACTTCCCCATACATTTTTAATTCTGGAGCTCCAGCAATTTTGGCCAACCCAAAACCAACTTCCACGACCTGTCTTTGGGCTGCAGTATCATGTCCGACTTTGCAAGCGTTCGCCCACGTTTGAGCTTTACTTTTCCAGTCTTGTGTCCCATTGCTGCTATAACAAAATTAAATTGCAGAGAAGTTTACTGAGATCAAAACAAATTATGTTTATCAATAGTACCATTAGCATTTAATTTTAAAAATGTGCCAAATTATAATATTTTAATTTCAAACAAGTAAAACCTGTCAAATAGAAATCTAGTAGAAATTCGAATCTTCCTTTCCGTGCAATAAAATCGTCATTAGTCGTTCTTATTCATGTTGAGTATTTCGAAACCATAATATCGATAATAGAATCATTTTACTGATAATTCAAGAAGAAATTTTATATATAGTGATCTACTAATTTTGCATTATTACTCTATACGTGCGAATATACAACTAAGTTGGATTAACCTAGTATAACATCTTTCATGTAGTTGCTTTATTCAAGTTTGCAATTTTGATACAAATCTCTGCCACATTATTTGCATATAATTTTATGCACAGACTAAGTGACTAATAGCGTAGAAAAGGCAATTCATGTAGTGGACCGGCTTCGTCTTTATTGGGATCTCGTCACTTACTGTCCAGTATTTGCCGCATACAGTGCTTAAACCTTGGTACGTTTTCTTCGGAATCCGGTGATCTAACTACGAAACCCTTTCACACAGGTTGATATAGCACAAAATAGTATTTATATATCAATTGTCAAAAACACGTGAAACCGTTGAAGATACAGTAAAGCCAACAAGTTCATTTACTTTAATGGGATTCTACAATATTATATAATTCATTTAGGCAATTATAGAAAGAAATATTACGAAAATGTCATTTACAATTAAGCCAATGTTCAATTTTCTTTTAAGAAAATCAAATGCATTAAATTCAACAGTTTCGATAATAAACGCTGCTTTCGAAAAAAGCCTTGTTTAGATTGACTACATAAATAACATAAACTATTATAAACTGATCATATTCCAACACTGCTTGTGAAAATATATTTTTGAACAACTTACTAGCATTGGCATATGTTTTGGTTTTGGTTGACCAGGAACTGTGCGTTTAGTAATTGCATTCTTAGTTGATTATGACCATTTAGAAACATATCTACATCTTTTCTAGATAATCTGCCAAAACTACCACTGCAACACATCAAACCAAATAATTGCTGTATATCTTGCTGCCATCATGAGTAAAGTTTCGGTCTTTAGTTAAATATCTGCTTGATTTTCAACAGTATTATCCTGTAAATTATTTAAGTTAAAAGAATTATTATGAATGTCAAAAAGCTGTTGCTTACCAAAATTAAAGAATAAAAATCATCACAAACGTTTCGCTGATTTGAGATCAATATAAATATTCAATCAAATATTGTTGAAAAATTTGCCGAAATGTACTAATTTATTCTTATCAACAATTCAGTTATACTAATTGGCCATTATTAAATAAGTAAGTAGAAAGAAACGTAAATTATTAAATCAAGGACGAAATAAGATTTATGCATAGGTGAAATGGAGTAAAATTTAGAAACTTAAACACAAACTAATATAGATTTAATTGATTTAAAGAATAAATTGTGACTGATGATAGATTACAATATTTTGGGACAGGCTGGAAATAAAGCGTTCAAACTTTATCACATTATATACCTGGATTACATAATTTTGTCAACACCCGTACAATCAATAATTGATTAGTTGTTCGACATATATTAATGAATAAATGATAAGTAGGAAGTAATAGATTAGAACCCTGCAACAAGATTTCAGCTAGATTTACTCGCCAGCACGTATCATTCTGTTATGAATATTTAATGATCCAGAAACTTTTCTTAAAATTGATAACCTGATATTAATTTATTTTTTATGCAGACAAACAGGAAATTGTGTGTTTTGAAATTTCAATGATTTTATCCAATTCACAACACGAAATAAAAATTTTATCAGTATATCCTGTAGATATTCAACGCAAAATTTAACTACATATAATTAATTTATTATATACTAAATTCACGTCAATATAATCACATATATTTACTTTGATTTTAGGCCATAACTACATGGATAACTGACAGAATCCACTGACCCACTGTTTGGGATATAACAGACGGACAAGCTTTTTATTACATCTTCCACTAGTCTTTGTGGCTACAATCTCGCCGTCTGAGGTCTGCTGCCTAAATAGTGCTAAGAAGCTCTTTAACTTGAAATGAGAGCAATGTCAAGCAAATGAATATTCCAGTCAATACAAGACTATTTTAAAGAAAAAAATAATTAGGGCACGTTGATTCTATTTGTTTAATATTTTTATAAATCAATACGACTTTTAAAACTCGCGTTGGAACGAAAGATAATATTTGAAAACTGGCTGTAGTTAATTTTTAATTTACGCTCAAATTATTTTATAAGTGAAACCTGAAAACACTTACGAATATTTGATAGGACTTCTGCGTCCTGCTTGTGCAATACGTATAAAATTAACTCAAGTCAAAAAAATTAGCCTTAAATAATATTTCTTTACACATTTTATGAAATGTCAGCACAAATTTTCTCGAATTTGCTTTATAAAACACTAAATAATGGACTGCAAATTAGAGAACCTAGCGTCTGTATATTGCCGCAAATAATTATTATTAAAAAGCTTACGTCAGTTAAACAAAGACTGAATTGTTTTTTATAATTTTAAATTATATTTGTAAAAGATAAACAAAATATTTTATGCGTTGAAATTAAAATGATCACAAGATTTCAGCTTAATTTTTCAAAATGCAGCCAGACTGCAGTCCTACAATATGGATTTTCTCAGTTGAATATATTAAAATTTTGTACCATGTATAGTTTAGTAAACACGACGCCTGAATTTTACTTAAACTAACAATAGAAAGATTTTGTAATGGAGACATGCACTAATCATCGCTTGCGTGAGAAGCGGACTATATTTTCAACGTTCAATCCATGCTGTACAACAGCTAATAACAATATAAGTTTCAAACAGTTCGTGATTCGCTTGATTTGTGGATATAATTTTAATTGCCAATTCTAGAATTTTTCAGATGATAAAAAAAGTTTATGTTTGATGATTTGAGATAAATACTAAATTTATTTAATAAACCAGAAAGACAACCTACAAAGGCAAATATATATTACTCCTTGAACTATGCACTTTCTAAATAGTCCCTGAAATTGTTTTAGTAAAGGAAACTACATTTTAAATCAAATTCTTTGTAATATTGGTATTAGAATAACATCTATAGCCATATTTTAATACAATACTATGTATGTTATTTAAACACCCTGCTATATATCTTTACTTTCACAGCCATAGTGGTTAACAGCTTAATTATCATAAAAATTTCGTATTTAAATTAAATGTTACCAATTGTGTTTAGAGTAAGCAGGCGATGCAGCACTTGCCTTTCTTAATTCTTTGGAACTTGTGCAATATAATAAAGCAAATAATGCCTGTCATTCGTAACAAATTATGGGGAATCAGAATTTATTTGTAAGTGAGGTAATAATGCACACTGAGCGATAGCAATGTCCGCAAGGAAACATGCTTTTTTAACTCTTCAGAACTTTTTTCGAAAGACTGAAAATTGTTATAACCGGTGCAAGGAGTAATATAATGTCAGCAGTTTTTACCTATCTACACAAAACCAATGCCTTGTTCCGGCGCTTAGAATGTTAGATAATAAAACATCTCTCTACTTAAAATATCGTTTATAAATAACCTTCAGCATACGCCAATATCACTGAGGTAAACACACTTGGAGAACAAACGTGCGTACAAGATACATATTCGGATTATAAAAGTTGATGTCATATGTTTAACAACATTTCTTTAATTTATTTCAGTGGAGATCACAGAACGACGAGTATTTGCTGTACCATGTGTATAAAATGTATTCATTAAATGTGGATAAGTGCGCCTTCGTTTTCAATGTGATCTGACTGCGTTATTCTGACAATCTTCCTGAGAGTATGTGTAGAGGCCTGAGGATGTTTTAGGAAAAATCAAACCGAAACTTTGCCAGTCAATGATGATTAGTTCATACATCATTTTCAGTAGTTAGTAGGAAAGATGTAGAACCATTCCGGAAGAAAGGATGAATCCGCACTCAGCCAAAATGATTTCAAAATCAATGCGTTCATGGAAATGAGATATAATTGTGATCTTTAAGAAACCAATAGTGCAAAGAAACCAACAGAGAACGCAAATCACGGAAAGACATCTTATTAGACATTGCAGCGCGATGCAATAAAATATTTTCTCTTTGGCCAAACAAATTGTAAATCGTGCTTTTTGCATTTGCAGCCCGCATAGACTCACTGGCTGGTGAGGCAAGAGCCAGGAGACGATGGAGAAATTAACCTTCGTATGAATACTGCTAAACATTACCTGGCTATCCCTGTAGCTGATGTAAGCTTATAGAACTTTTAATCACATATTGCCATTGGAACGGAGGTGCATATATCTCGAACATTTAACTGAATGGGAATTATAAATTAGCATTGTTCGTTTTGTTCTATATTCTGTAATCAAATGTAATGTCCTTCCGCAATATTGCATGTACTGCTTTCTACGATTGAATCCAAATTTAAATTGCATCTACAGAAGCTTGTTTTTGCTAATTCACAGTGCAGTAATCAGCAGATAACGGACATTAATAATTGCGCAGGCTGTCCACTTATTTATGGATTTATTATTTGTTGTTCAACAATTTAGAATGTGTGGGAACTAAGGACACATTAGATGTCCTATTCATATTGGGATGGGATAATCGTTGATAAAATTTACCTTTTATTCAGTTAACTCACGAAAGAAAATTAACGAGCACTATCTGGCTTGTTGCCAAATTTTCATTAATATCAGAAAAGTTTCAATAGCATGTGACACGTTCGCTCACATTTCACGCTTCCAATTAAACGTGGTTTAATAAGTGCCTGGTAAAATAGAACCCAAACCACAAATTAGATATAACAGTCATATGATTACGTTATAGACAAGATTCATAACAGTGACGGAAAGGATTAGCTAGAGCCCCATGTAAATGCACTCAAAATTGAATCACTGTGAAAATACAATGTAATTAATATAATCGCAATTTAATGTTTATTTTTTTAGTCATTGATTAACCTGTCCGGCGTATCCGCATTTGCTTGCCAAGTAGATAATTTTTTTCGTTTTATTACCTAAGTATAACAATTTCCGGCTCTACGAGCAGCTGGAACAAACCAATCTGCCAGAGAATGATAGCTTGCTCTTGCCAGGTCTACCGGGACACAGCAATAAACCTATTTCATGTGGAACCTTGAGTCTAGTCTAACAATACGGTACCAATTTGTGTTATGGCGGAATGAGAGCGAGCGTGCGCGACCTAAGGAGCAACGTTTGACATGTGAAGGAAACTCGGTTCTCTCGCACCAGAGAGAAACAGCTAATCAGCCTTGGTTGACAGACTAACCAAGAAAGGGAAATCTCTGATTGCAAATCATCCCGACCTAATGGTCTTTAGCAACCCTCATACTATCAAACATAACCAAATGTATTTCTGAAAATAATCGACTTTGCGCGGCACGCTTAATAAAGTTCACCTACATCTCTGCCAGATATATAAATCAACGATGCTTTTTCATTGGTTATACACATGTTCGCCTGATGGTATCAGAGATGACAGTGAGTATGCCTTTTACTTTGTTCTAAGATCTACCAAGTAGAGCAAAATATTCAGATATTGTCATTGTCATGGTTGACATGAATGTTCAAGTTAGGTGATTAAATGTTGCAGAACTAGATAAAAATATATGTAAGCAAACGCAAACATTTGCCCTTGCGACTAAATTATGATGGAGAAAATGCGAAGGGACTTGGTATGTATAATTTCCGCTATATAAATGAAGGTACTTTTGTATGTGGCATTTTTCGTTAGATTAGGTAGAATAAGGCGTTTGATTGTTGGGCTGAACAAATCAATTAATAATGGTCGTGAACACTACGTAAACTCGCATATCAGAAAGTATGTCATTATCAAAAACGTGGGAGAATATTTGAAAAGAACCATCACAGTTTAAAATACGTTATCTATTCCTTTCTTATAAACAACGCAAAGATGCACGCCCGATGGTTTAATTCTGAGATTATTCAATGATGGTGGCTATATCACTTCTCAATCACTGACTTAACTCCTTCGTACTATAGAAAAGGAATTATTCTAGTCGCTTTCTTGGATAGATGGAACTTCAACTATATCTCCGATATGGCCAGTCTTAGTTTGCTTCTATAGCCCTTGTTTTATCACCGCTAATCTAATCCTATCTAAGTAAGTTGCATCGAATATTTTACGCCGTCGCAACTCTATGCATGTTTAACTTAATAGAGCATCACAAGCGAGAATCTGGTCAGGAGGAGGTTGTGAAGATGATAGGTTTTCGCGCTCTCAACGTAACCCAATCTGTTAGCGTTAACTTTTAACATGAATTAACACGCAAGTTTACTAACTTAGGCTGTCTACTTCAAATTTTTGTTTAACTTAGTAATATTATGAACTACTCTCAGCCATAAGTTCAGTGTGCAGGCGTTAAATATCCCCGTAATTGTAGATTTGTAGCTCTTGAATATACAGAGGGTATCTTATCATTATTTGTTAATCGAGGTTTTGCCTTGGTCGCCTGAGATATATAAGCCATCGCTTTTACGTCTTCCAGTTTGAAATTCGCACCCTCCAAATGTAAGGTAATTTGTCAAGATCACCCACCAATAACTTTAAATATGAGACTGAATATTGAAGACTTGAACTTAGCTGATATGCTAACACACCTTGGTAACTTTTTCAATAACTCGTACAATATATTTAACGAGGCGAGTATTAAAATCGCAAATCCCTAAAACAGTCACATTGATAATATATCTGAATAAATCTAGCAAAATATTGTAGCAGGGTCCTTATCTTTCACTTCCTACCCATTATTTATTCGTTAATCTATGTTTTTTTAGAAGTTATGCTTAAGCGATCTAACAAAAAGTATAAATGGGGCAGTTTAAATTAATATTTTTACTCGACATATTAAGTGTCAACTTAGTAGGTGATGTGCTTTCCATTGAAAAAGATATCCATATCCGGATATCAAAAATAATGGGAAAAATCAGAAAGACAGCGAATACAAACAAATCGGATGGCCACAAAAAATCAGGTAAATGATTTATTACGTGTTGTGCAACATGTTTCTTTCAAATCAAGTGTCTTGAATGATATCATAATAAAAATATGAAATGTCTTACATTTTAAACTATTTGTGTATGTTCACTGGCTGTCTTAAGGATCAAACATAATACAACATTATTTATGTTCTGAAATTCCAATCAGCCTAAGAATTAAACAAATTTATGCAACAATATAGAAAAAGAAAAGCATACCACGGGATTGAACCCATTAAATATTTTCGTATGTCATTTTCCATTATGTATTTTAAACGTTTTGCTTTTTTTGAAAGGCACCATTTTTGCGTAGCATGGTGTTTATCAAGGTAAATACAATGAACGGTTTCTTATACATTATGTTAAATATCTGCTTGGAACTAAAGCATTGCATTGCGCTATTCTTTTACATATTTCAAGCAATTAAATTACCACATTCTTGCAAATGCCTATAATAAAGTGAATGCGTTACGAATGGGAAACTGGAACACTGAGAAGGCCCAACTCAAGTGCACTCCATTTCTGCTCTACTTTGCTTATTTCTATGCGGCTCTTGTCTAGATTTGGCTCAACTAATTGAGCTAAATTATTATGTCATGTCTACTTGATGTTCAAAAATAATAAATTTCCGACTATCTATAGATCAAATAAATAAAGAAGACCCAGATAAGAGCTTTTTGTGAATGGCAATTTATCTCCACTTAGTGTTCTACATTTCGCAAAAGTTGTCATAATCAAAAGCAAACTTGTTCAAACTCTTAGATTCTGTTGTCGCATACAAAGAAATCCTTATGCTGGTTTAAGCAAACTATATATCTAACTCATCAAGCCATACAGATTATGATATGTGGTAAGTCACTCTTCCACTCATTTTAGTGTACGAAATGTGAAAATTCTTGCCTTATGAATAGCTGATATATATTTCGTCCGGATATAAGCTTCGCTAATTTAAACTTAAAATTTCTTGTCTTTCTTGAATTTTTCTTTGTTTCAAGATGTGCATTAAGTTGACAAACATTGAGACAACGAGTTAACACGTAGATACTATAGATTCCGACAAAAATTTTCTTATTCTTCTTATATTCGTTTTATTTATTATTTATCTATTTTGGTGTTGTTAACATTTGTGAGCTATGGTGCATACTATATAGTGAGTTTTGAAAGCAATAGCACTGCCAAAATTTTCCATAAATTTGATATGCTACAGATTGAATACGCATTCGAATAGGAAGTAGCACTATCTAACACTCTCAATTCCTGACAAAAGATTAATGTAGGTTTAGATTGTTGCGACCTGCCACAAGAATCACTCTTGATGCAAATGAATTTCAATTTTAATTTATGGAAAATTTTGCATGATTAAAATTTATCACTACACGACTAGTAAATCAATTTTTTATCTAAATTCATAAATTTATTAATTTATATCATCACGTCAACTTCCATTAAAATTCGCAGTAGGATTTTATTAAAATATATTAATAATAGTAATAGCATTTTATTTGATATCAATGGCAATCTAGCCGGATAACTCAGGAGATAAAGCTACAAATCTTCATTAGGAATATGTATGCAGGGCAATTACGACAAGGAAAATATATATGGACGATCTACGAATAAGTAGAACTTGCTAACTCTATACTATTGAATGCAAATTATCTGCAATAAAACAAAATATAAATAATTTTATTTGATGCAATGATCACCTAATTGAATACAGTTGCATTCAAGTATATGTAATTCGATGAAGCGGAGGGCGAAGGGCAATCTATGGAGTACAATACGCAAACATTCATCTGAAAATCAAACGAGGCACACAACAATTCATATTTTATATCCATGAGAATATATAAGCAGTACAATATAATTGAGATCATTTCAACTACTTTTTACAGTTTGTTGTGAAGAACTAATATATATGCAAGTATGTATTAGGTTTTCCGAACCTAGTAACAAATAAGTTCAGATTTCAACTACTGTTTGTTTCAAGCAATATTTATGACGCCTTTTAAATGTGAGTCACAAAAAACTACGGAAGTCACTTGGCTACGTTTTACTGAAAAATACAAAGAATATTTGTCAAACATATTTATTTCAAGCAAAATTTGAAGTACAGTGCAATGGATTTTTATAAGCTAAGCCTTTACGTATGGGCTTTGTCCTACATAGTTGCCGCTAAAATAGAAAGAAAATAAATAATTATAAGCAGCTGTAACAAATGTACAATAGAAATTATTTGATAAATTTTATCGCCATTCCCGAAAAAAATTACTTTAAACCAACATATGTTTGTTTAGAGCATTAATATAAACATAGACAATATATATATATATATATATATATATATATATATATATATATATATATATATATAGTAATAAAGATATAAATGAGATGTAAACGTTCTACAATCAAATGAAATTATTATTACTGAAGAAATCTGTGTTTATTTCCTCAGAATAACGCATTTTCTTACGTTTTACGTCGATGAACTACGTAGTATCACCAAAAACAAATGAATATTGCTCCTATATTTTCTTCTGTGTACAAGTATTAGAAACGTTACTTAATTAGGTTATTTTAAGTAAACATGATTTAAAGAATTGTTACTACCGCCCGCGAAATCATTTATTGTTTTATTGGTTATTTTAAGTTGAATATCTGGTTTATTCTTGATATTCCATTAAAATATGCTTCAAAATCAACTCGTAATTCATTTTTCTGACTAGAATTGTAATACTACTGGTAATATGGTATTTATGAAAAGAAAATAAATTTATGTTGTGTAAGTTATTTGATTTCTTATGATACCATGAATTTTGTTGTTTTTTATATCAATTTATATTTAATTGTAGATGAATATTACTTTTAATTGTATCTATTCTTAATTTAATATTCAATAAATGTAGCCTTTATTCTGGAAAGCTAATGTATGACATATTTAGCTATCGTAGAAAAAAACTAAAGGCAATTGCTTACCCTGGGCCGTAATTGCAAACTATGGAATATCCATACAGGAAATCACTCGGGCACTTCCTGTACCCACAACCAAGATGCGTTGTATCGGCCCATGCCATCTAAATGGTGCATTTGATTCAAAAAAACACAAAATGATGATCCTATTGGAAAAATTGAACACAATGAGCATATAATAATTCGTTACAGTACAACTCATGAAACTAATTAAAAGACTAGAAAGAAAACCATATGTGGTCATTTATATTTTGAACATTTGCAACATTTTACTTAACTTGTATGCCACTACTACTTTTAATATTACTAATCGTACTACTACTACTACTACAAATACCACCACCACTACTACTACTACTTCTAATACTACTACTAATACTCCTACTAATACTACTACCAATAATACTACTAATAATTCTACTACTACTACTACTACTACTAGTAATACTACTGCCACTAATTCCACCACATTTAGCTGACACATTTAATTAATAAAAATATTTGTCAAAATTTGCAGTTATGTTTTGTTTCCTCAGATAGTGAAATTACTTTCAATTCGAAGCAGACTTGTTTTAAATTTCTGTCTAAATCAATATTCATTGAAATCAAACTGATAAGAAATATCTTCAAACCGCTGAATGTGAGGTTACTTTCATGACACTGAAACAAATTTCCCCTTGAATGAAAATTGATTTTGCGAGCCTAAATTAATTGGAATTACCTGAAAAGTATTTTGGTTACCGCAACATTCATTGTTTCCGTAGTTTTCTTTTGGGAAGATATTTCGGCTGAACTTACCGTTAGCCTTCACCAGTAGCAATATGCGTCACAAGTTTAACAAAGGAAACTGATGAAGCAAGCGCGTTATTCCTCTGGCCATAATAATTTTATACTTTATCACACATAAAATCTGATTTCAAGACTTCTTTTATGTTATATTTTATGATATATTTCTCTTTTTGTTAAGTAATAAATTAAAGTAATTGCGATAACAAAATGCAATCATATTTTATTAAATGTATTTATACAAACATAATAAAACTTCTCTTTGAAAGCAATTGTGGCTTTGAATGATTGGCACACACTGTGGGCGATTACGATAGTTCAGGAGTGGTATTACCTCCACTAATTAGATATAGTTTACCTCGCCAGAATGGAAAATTATATTTTGCAAGAATTTGCAGTGCTGTTTTGTTTCCTCAGGTAGTGTAGAAACTGTCAATTCTAAGCAGTCATGTTTTAAAGTGAGGTATAAATAAATACTCCCTGAAATCCAAATGACAAGAAATATTTACAAACCACAAACTATGAGGTTACTTTCATGACAGAAAAGGTAAACGAAGATAGCAAATGCAGTTGTAAAATAAACAACCAAATATAGACGACTTTGGTCTAATATTTTATGTTAAATGTTTAAAAAACAAAATGTCCATGAGGTAGAATCTGAAATTAACGCACTGCATGGTTAAGCTTCTGAAAAACGTAGATTACATAATGTTAGATAGAATATTGTCTGACTGTTGCGCAAGACGTTTTGGTTCAACATAATAAATATTGTAATATTGACCCGGCTTTCTCGCTTTCAGATATTTTCGATTCTATGTATAGCATGGTAAAACCATGCTTTCATCGTCGCACGTTATTACTCCACTACAATGTGTACAATTGTCATAACGTATACATTTGCCCAATCACATACCTGTGTGTAGTGACCGCAAACTCCATTGCAAGATTTGGCATCAAAATTGTAGTTGACATATTCATCCCACCACAACTTCATTGACCTACATTGAATACAAAATCATGTAGAAAATAAGATTTAAAATTAATAAATAAACAGAGGTAGGCAACATGTATTATAATACAAATAAATTGCTATGCAATCTAAATAACTTGACGGTTAAGTTAAATAGCTTTAATCCAAATGACTATTGGATAAATTATGTGAACCTTTAATTTTAGCTACTAACGAAAAGTACTCAACCCAGACGGTAACTGATTTATTGAATGAATTTAGTTTGCAGTAATAGGTTATATTTGATTTAAACGAATAATAAATGTAGAAATATGTTTTTGGTGGTCCAAATTTACGGAAAACAAATAACATTATGCGAAATATCTTTCAGTATAACATAATATCTCTTTATTTTAAATGATGTCATTGTCAGATATCAGAATTATTTGCATAATCAACAAAATATTTGAAATAATGTGAAAAATTTGGTTTGCTAATGTGTAATTAACATAATAAGTGTATATTTCAGTAAAAATTATGTGCAAAATGCATCAGTTGACATATAAGGATATAATCTGTGACACGAGGCAAACATGTCTAGACTCGTCCGGTGCAAATTCACAATAAGTACTTACCCGGTCTACCAGATGAATATTTCTTTCTACCTTTTCCAAAGTTTAGATTTTACCAGTAATATATACATAAAAGAATCTAGCCATCAAAAGATGCTAGGATTAGACTTTTAAGCGAAAAGCCTATTGTATCTTTGCATTGTTTCAGTTGATCGAAATATATTTAAACATATTTATACCTCAAAACGGTATACACGCAACATCCAGTCAATGCAGAATATTTGTTGCGCACATATGAATATATATATATATATATATATATATATATATATATATATATATATATATATATATATATATATATATATATATGCAAATATAAGAGTGTCTAAATAAAAAATGATTAACAGTAAGGCAAAGCGTGTACTTGAGAAATAGAGGAAAAATTAATATTGTACTCCGGTCAATATTGCTAACTTCCCCATACATTTTTAATTCTGGAGCTCCAGCCCAGTTTTGGCCAACCCAAAACCAACTTCCGACCTGTCTTTGGGCTGCAGTATCATGTCCGACTTTACAAGCGTTCGCCCACGTTTGAGCTTTACTTTCCAGTCTTGTGTCCCATTGCTATATAACAAAATTAAATTGCGAGAAGTTTACTGAGATCAAAACAAATTATGTTTATCAATAGTACAATTAGCATTTAATTTTAAAAATGTGCCAAATTATAATACTTTTAGTTCAAACAAATAAAACCTGTCAAATAGAAATCTAGTAGAAATGTGAATCTTCCTTTCCGTGCAATCAAATCGTCATTAGTCGTTCTTATTCATGTTGAGTATTTCGAAACCATAATTTCGATAATAGAATCATTTTACTGATAATTCAAGAAGAAATTTGAGATATAGTGATCTACTAATTTTGCAATATTACTCTATACGTGCGAATATAAAACTAAGTTAGATTAACCTAGTATAACATCTTTCATGTAGTTGCTTTATTCAAGTTTGCAATATTGATACAAATCTCTGCCACATTATTTGCATATAATTTTATGCAAAGACTAAGTGATTAATAGCGTAGAAAGGGCAATTCCTGTAGTGGACCGGCTTCGTCTTTATTGGGATCTCGTCACATACTGTCCAGTATTTGAAGCATACAGTGCTTAAACGCTGGTACGTCTTCTTGGGAATCCGGTGATCTAACTAGGAAACGCTTTCACACAGGTTGATATAGCACTAAATATTATTTATATATCAATTGTCAAAAACACTTGAAACCGATGAAGATACAGTAAAGCAAAAAAGTTCATTTACTTTAATGGAATTCTACAATATTATATAATTCATTTACACAATTATAGAAAGAAATATTACGAAAGCTTCATTTACCATTAAGGCCATGTTCAATTTTCTTTTAAGCAAATCAAATGCATTAAATTCAACAGTTTCGATAATAAACGCTGCTTTCGAAAATAACCTTGTTTAGATTGACTACATAAATAACATAAAATATTATTAACTGATCATATTCCAACACTGATTGAGAAAATAAACTTTTCAACAACTTACTAGCATTGGCATATGTTTTGGTTTTGGTTGACCAGGAACTGTGCCGTTTAGTAATTGCATTCTTAGTTGATTATGACCATTCAGAAACATATCTACATCTTTTCTAGATAATCTTCCAAGCACAACCACTGCAGCAACACATCAAACCGAAAATAATTGCTGTATATCTTGCTGCCATCGCGAGTAATTTTACCGGTTATTTAGTTAAATATCTGCTTGATTTTCAACAATGATATCCCTGTAAATTATTTAAGTTAAAAAGAATTATTATGAATGTCAAAAAAGCTGTTGCTTACCAAAAATTAAAAGAATAAAAATCATCCCAAACGTTTCGCTGATTTGAGATGAATATAAAATATTCAATCCAAATATTGTTGAAAAAATTTGCCGAAATGTACTAATTTATTCTTATCAACAATTCAGTTATACTAATTGGCTATTGTTAAATAAGTAAGTAGAAAGAAACGTCAATTATTAAATCAAGGACGAAATAAGATTTATGCATGCGTGAAATGGAGTAAAAAATTCAGAAACTTACACGCAAACTAACATAGATTTAATTGATTTAAAGAATAAATTGTGACTGATGATAGATTGCAATATTTTGGGACAGGCTGGAAACAAGGCGTTCAAACTTTATCTCATTATATACCTGGATTACAAAATTTTGTCAACACCCGTGCAATCAATAATTGATTAGTTGTTCGACATAGATTAATGAATAAATAATAAGTAGGAAGTAAAAGATTAGAACCCTGCTACAAGATTTCGCTAGATTTAGTCGCCAGCACGTATCATTCTGTTATGAATATTTAATGAGCCGAATTTTCTTAAAAATTGATAAACTGATATTAATTTATTTTTATGCAGACAAACAGGAAATTGTGTGTTTTTAAATTTCAATGATTTTTATCCAATTCAGCAACACGATAATAAAAATTTTATCAGTATATCCTGTAGATATTCAACGCAAAATTTAACTACATATAATTAATTTATTATATACAAAATTCACGTCAATATAATCACATATATTTACTTTGATTTTAGGCCATAATTACATGGATAACTGACAGAATCCACTGACCCACTGTTTGGGATATAACAGACGGACAATCTTTTTATTACATCTTCCACTAGTCTTTGTGGCTACAATCTCGCCGTCTGAGGTCTGCTGCCTAAATAGTGCTAAGAAGCTCTTTAACTTGAAATGAGAGCAATGTCAAGCAAATGAATATTCCAGTCAATACAAGACTATTTTAAAGAAAAAAATAATTAGGGCACGTTGATTCTATTTGTTTAATATTTTTATAAATCAATACGACTTTTAAAACTCGCGTTGGAACAAAAGATAATATTTGAAAACTGGCTGTAGTTAATTTTTAATTTACGCTCAAATTATTTTATAAGTGAAACCTGAAAACACTTACGAATATTTGATAGGACTTCTGCGTCCTGCTTGTGCAATACGTATAAAATTAACTCAAGTCAAAAAAATTAGCCTTAAATAATATTTCTTTACACATTTTATGAAATGTCAGCACAAATTTTCTCGAATTTGCTTTATAATACACTAAATAATGGACTGCAAATTAGAGAACCTAGCGTCTGTATATTGCCGCAAATAATTATTATTAAAAAGCTTACGTCAGTTAAACAAAGACTGAATTGTTTTTGATAATTTTAAATTATATTTTGTAAAAGATAAACAAAATATTTTATGCGTTGAAATTAAAATGATCACAAGATTTCAGCTTAATTTTTCAAAATGCAGCCAGACTGCAGTCCTACTATATGGATTTTCTCAGTTGAATATAATAAAATTTTGTACCATGTATAGTTCAGTAAACACGACGCCTGAATTTTACTTAAACTAACAATAGAAAGATTTTGTAATGGAGACATGCACTAATCATCGCTTGCGTGAGAAGCGGACTATATTTTAAACGTTCAGTCCATGCTGTACAACAGCTAATAACAATATAAGTTTCAAACAGTTCGTGATTCGCTTGATTTGTGGACATAATTTTAATTGCCAATTGTAGAATTTTTCAGATGATAAAAAAAGTTTATGTTTGATGATTTGAGATAAATACTAAATTTATTTAATAAACCAGAAAGACAACCTACAAAGGCAAATATATATTACTGCTTGAACTATGCACTTTCTAAATAGTCCCTGAAATTATTTTAGCAAAGGAAACTACATTTGATGTTTAACACTTTTATATCAAATTCTTTGTAATATTGGTATTAGAATAACATCTATATCCATATTTTAATACAATACTATGTATGTTATTTAAACACCCTGCTATATATCTTTACTTTCACAGCCATAGTGGTTAACAGCTTAATTATCATAAAAATTTCGTATTTAAATTAAATGTTACCAATTGTGTTTAGAGTAAGCAGGCGATGCAGCACTTGCCTTTCTTAATTCTTTGGAACTTGTGCAATATAATAAAGCAAATAATGCCTGTCATTCGTAACAATTTATGGGGAATCAGAATTTATTTGTAAGTGAGGTAATAATGCACACTGAGCGATAGCAATGTCCGCAAGGAAACATGCTTTTTTAACTCTTCAGAACTTTTTTCCGAAAGACTGAAAATTGTTATAACTAGTGCAAAGAGTAATATAATGTCGGCAGTTTTAACCTATCTACACAAAACCAATGCCTTGTCCCGGCGCTTAGAATGTTAGATAATAAAACATCTCTGTACTTAAAATATCGTTTATAAATAACCTTCAGCATACGCCAATATCACTGAGGTAAACACACTTGGAGAACAAACGTGCTTACAAGATACATATTCGGATTATAAAAGATAATGTCATATGTTTAACAACATTTCTTTAATTTATTTCAGTGGAGATCACAGAACGACAGTATTTGCTGTACCATGTGTATAAAATATAATTCATTCTTATCCTATAAAACAAAGAGTTGATACCTGTTATAAACTATTACAGTGTCCTCCTTGTGGATAAGTGCGCCTCGTTTTCAATGTGATCTAACTGCGTTATTCTGGCAATCTTCCTGAGAGTATGTGTAGAGGCCTGAGGATGTTTTAGGAAAAATCAAACTGAAACTTTGCCAGTTAATGATGATTAGTTCATACATCATTTTCAGTAGTTAGTAGGAAAGATGTAGAACCATTCGGAGGAAAGGGATGAATCCGCACTCAGCCAAAATGATTTCAAAATCAATGCGTTCATGGAAATGAGATATAATTGTGATCTTTAAGAAACCAATAGTGCAAAGAAACAAACAGAGAACGCAAATCACGGAAAGACATCTTATTAGACATTGCAGCGCGATTCAATAAAATATTTTCTCTTTGGCCAAACTAATTGTAAATCGTGCTTTTTGCATTTGCAGCCCGTATAGACTCACTGGCTGGTGAGACAAGAGCCAGGAGACGATGGAGAAATTAACCTTCGTATGAATACTGCTAAACATTACCTGGCTATCTCTGTAGCTGATGTAAGCTTATACAACATTAAATCACATATTGCCTTTGGAACGGAGGTGCATATATCTCGGACATTTAACTGAATGGGAATTATAAATTAGAGTTGTTCGTTTTTGTTCTATATTGTGTAATCAAATGTAATTTCCTTCCGCAATATTGCATGTACTGCTTTCTACGATTGAATCCAAATTTAAATTGCATCTACAGAAGCTTGTTTTTGCTAATTCACAGTGCAGTAATCAGCAGATAACGGACATTAATAATTGCGCAGGCTGTCCGCTTATTTATGGATTTATTATTTGTTGTTCAACAATTTAGAATGTATGGGAACTAAGGTAACACTAGTTGTCCTATTCATATTGGGATGGGATAATCGGTGATAAAATTTACCTTTTATTCAGTTAACTCACGAAAGAAAATTAACGAGCACTATCTGGCTTGTGGCCAAATTTTCATTAGTATCAGAAAAGTTTCTATAGCATGTGACACGTTCGCTCACATTTCACGCGTCCAATTAAACGTGGTTTAATAAGTGCGTGGTAAAATAGAACCCAAACCACAAATTAGATATAACAGTCATATGATTATGTTATAGACAAGATTCATAACAGTGACGGAAAGGATTAGCTAGAGCACTCAAAATTGAATCACTGTGAAAATACAATGTAATTAATGTAATCGCAATTTAATGTTTATTGTGTTAGTCATTGATTAACCTGCCCGGCGTATCCGCATTTGCTTGCCAAGTAAATAATTTTTTCCTTTAATTACCTTAGTATAACAATTTCCGGCTCTACGAGCAGCTGGAACAAACTAATCTGCCAGAGAATGGTAGCTTGATCCTTGCCAGGTCTACCGGGACACAGCAATAAACCTATTTCATGTGGAACCTTGAGTCTAGTCTAACAATACGGTACCAATTTGTGTTATGGCGGAATGAGAGCAAGCGTGCCCGACTTGAGGAGCAATGTTTGACATGTGAAGGAAACTCGGTTCTCTCGCACCAGAGAGAAACAGCTAATCAGCCTTGGTTGACAGACTAACCAAGAGAGGGAAATCTCTGAATGCAAATCATCCCGACCTAATGGTCTTTAGCAACCCTCATACTATCAAACATAACCAAATGTATTTCTGCAAATAATCGACTTTGCGCGGCACGCTTAATAAAGTTTACCTACATCTCTGCCAGATATATTAATCAACGATGCTTTTTCATTGGTTATACACATGTTCGCCTGATGGTATCAGAGATGACAGTGAGTATGCCTTTTACTTTGTTCTAAGATCTACCAAGTAGAGCAAAATATTCAGATATTGTCATTGTCATGGTTGACATGAATGTTCAAGTTAGGTGATTAAATGTTGCAGAACTAGATAAAAATATATGTAAGCAAACGCAAACATTTGCCCCTGCGACTAAATTATGATGGAGAAAATGCGAAGGGACTTGGTATGTATAATTTCCGCTATATAAATGTAGGTACTTTTGTATGTGGCATTTTTCTTTAGATTAGGTAGAATAAGGCGTTTGATTGTTGAGCTGAACAAATCAATTTACAATGGTCGTGAACACTACTTAAACTCGCATATCCGAAAGTATGTCATTATCAAAATCGTGGGAGAATATTTGCGAAGAACC
>JAQBSW010006844.1:0-45367 GCA_029291075.1 Eudiplozoon nipponicum | reverse complement strand
ATAAGAATTAAAAAAATCAGCAGGATTGTAGACTTTTTCAAGTTCAGTAGATAAAAATTTAAAAGACATCTTAGATGGAGGCATTTCTCTAAGCCCCTTCGGCAATTGGTTATAAATTTTGTAGATTTTCGAGAAAGAGAATAACTTGCTCGCTACATTCCCCACCAAAGGAGGAGATATTGCCAAATGTCCAGATCTAGTTCCAACTTCATGACTCTTTCTTATCGGAGTCATATAGGCACCAGTCCACTGGTTCAAATGGAAAACTTTTATGCAATAGCACATCCTCCGAAACCACAAAGATTGCAATGACACAAACTGTAATCTAGAGGCGTATATAGTGCAGGAGATAGGACTAATTTGTTTCACAACTTTTATCTGTACAGCTTCTATCTTATTGGACAAACCCTTTTTTAATGGATTCCAAGTAGCGACAGCATATTCTAGTATCGGTCTAATCCATATTATATACATTTTAAGTTTTATGTCATTCGATAAGATATTTCGATTTATTAGTGCCCATCTTTTCTTGGCACTGCCTACTATACTTTCAATATGTCTCTCAGCAGAAGCTGTACATTGAATAGTTATGCCTAAATCCTTAATTTCTTGCATAAGTTTAATCTCAAACACATCATTAATCACAGCATCATGAAAATAAACATAATGAAAGTTTGTTCTTTTACCTATTTTTAAAGCCCTCGTCTTTTTATTATTTATTCTCAGCCCTTGTGTAATTAAATATCTACTCAAATCATACAAATCTAATGTCATATTATTTTTGGAGAATTCGACATTTTTGGATCAATTGGTAAGATTATTTTTAAATCATCTGCAAATTTGCAAACTCGACCGTTAAGGATCTTAGTTTCCAAATGTGCAAATACACTTTGAAATAAAATTGGCCCTAAACTTGATCCCTGTGGAACTCCACTCGTTACTCGTTTCGATTTTGATATCAAATCTTTTACTTGAATACCCATTCTTCGATTATATAAATAGTATTTAAGTAATCTAAAAAATTGTTATGGATCTTCAGAACTCCATGGAATTGATGAAGAATGAAATGTCCATATTGAAGAATGATTCAATTGTGAATGCAAAAAATTGGAGCAAGTGGTGAAAAATAATGAAACTTTAAGTGCGCGTATAGTTGATCTAGTTCAACATAATGAGGCATTACTTGTGAAGTTAGACAAGTTACAGACTGATGTTCAACCATGGATTGAATTGGCCGATTTAACAGTGGAAGGCGATATGGTAGTAAAAAATAAATCATCTGGTGAAGAAATGCTAAATATATTAGCAAATGAAGTTTCAGCGCGTAATAACAAACAGGATCAATTAGTTTTATTTAATCTAGATGAAAATGCCGATGTGAAAGACGTCGAGAAATTAATTACTTTAATAAAAGAAGAAACGCATGCAGCTATTACTAAATGCTATAGGGTGGGGAAACGAGCTGATCGTCCAAGGCCTGTAATTGTAAAATTATCGGAAAGGCCAACAAATATGCAATTAGAATCTATCAATAAAAAGAAAGAGGAAAATTTGAGCTTTCACAGCATATTTATTGGACGGGACAAAACGTTCCTCCAACGGAAATTGGCAAAAGTAAAAAAGTTAAAGAACAATCAGGTACGGAAACCGCCAATGTCTGATGAAGCTGTTAAACGGAATCAATCGAGTGAGACTGCAACATCAAAAAACGATGTATCGTTATTAACTGTTGTGGACAGAGGGGGAAAGGAATTATGGCCTCGAGGCCCGTGAAAAGAATAGTAAAGAAGCCATCAAGTTTGAATCAGTAAAAGTCGACACTTGTTTAGATAAGTCGCTATCTACATTTACTCTATTTTATGCTAACTCTCAAAGTGTTAAAAATAAGAAATTTTGCTGTGTAATTTTATAATAAGTAACGATTTCGATTTTATAATATTATCCGAACATGGCTTAACAGGGATATTAAAAACCATGAATTTGATATTGCTCACTATTCTTTATTCAGAAAGGACAGATCGCTGGATAAAAGAGGTGGAGGAGTACTCATTTATTGTAAATCTGTATTTAAGGCGAAAATTTTACATACTAGTGATGATAATGCTATCATTGATTTCTTATCTATACAATTTGATAATCTGATTTTAACAGAGGTTTATAGACCGCCGTATGCTACTTTATTTGATGATCAAACATTTACCAATTCTTTTCAATCTATCTTTGACTGCCATGGCTACAATGTAGTGGTAGGTGACTTTAATAAGTTACAGGACTGTGAATTATCCAATTTTTTTCTAACCATGATCTAAAGCAGATTATAAATGAATCAACTAGAGGTTCGCAATGCTTAGATCATGTATATTTAGAAATTGAAATGGTGAAATCGCACAGTTATGAAGTTGTCAATTATTTCAAAGAATTGGACCATAAACAAATTATTCTACAATGGAAATGCTTGAGTGGCATAACACAGAAACTAAGTTATGAAAATGCACACATGCACTGTTCCAGAATAAACTGGAATTTCTTTAGAGATTTAAGCATATTGATAGATTTTGAGAGTTTTTGTTTCTTGAATACTGATGATTTTGTTTCCTCTGTTTCATCGTTATTATCTGTTTTATTTCAGGCATCTAAGTTTACGGACATTATACCGAAACGGATTAATAGGAAATTGTGTAAACTAAGAATTAAACGAGATAATATAATAAAGTGTAGTCTTATTAATAGTATTAAACAAATGAGGTTAGATTCCATTGATAACGAAATTAATTCATCACTGCTAATAATTCGTCAAAGATCAGAACGAATTATTTTGGCCAAAATGAAGAGTAATCCTCGATTAGGATTTAAACTCCTCACAGATTACAGTAAATACAAGGAAAAGTTAGAGCTTATACTAGCTGTGGATAAAACTGAGTATGGATTTCTCTGTGAATTGGAGGAAGTATTTGTCAATTTGATATGCAATCCACAGAATGAAAGAAATTTTATAGAACAGTCAGATCCTTTGGGAGGCCAGGAACCAGGACTTGTTATTGACAGTGATGAATTGATAAAATTGATGTTAAAAATCAAATAAAAAAAAACAAAAAGATCACCTTGTTATTTCGATTGATAATCTGATTCAATTACCCTTACAATTTAGGAATGCACTCTTCAACTTTATAAATAGAATTTTGAAGCATGGGAATTTACAAATCGATATATTAACGATAGTAGCTAAGCCGTTGCCAAAAGTTAGTAAGCCAACGTGCGCCAGTGATTATAGATTAATCTCTATTATCCCTTCGTTTTTGAAGATAATAGAACGATTGATACTAGATCATTTAGAACGTATGTTACCGGCTGATTTTGACTTATGTCAACATGGCTTTACGAAAGGTAGATCGACAACTACTAATATGCTTTCCATGTGGAAACATGTAATCACATTAGACGAGAATAAGTTAGATGCATTAATTGTATTTATAGATATCTCAAAAGCTTTTGACTCTATATCTTTTGATGCTATTTTGAATGCGATTAGTTTGTTGAATATTGATCCGAATATTTTTAGATTACTTAAATACTATCTATATAATCGAAGAATGAGTATTCAAGTAAACGATTTGATATCAAAATCAAAACGAGTAACGAGTGGAGTTCCACAGGGATCAAGCTTGGGGCCAATTTTATTTAAAATTGTATTTGCAAATTTGGAAACTAAGATCCTTAACGGTCGAGTTTGCAAATTCGCTGATGATTTAAAAATAATCTTCCCAATTGATCCAAAGAATGTTGAATTCTCCAAAAATAATGTGACACTTGATTTGTATGATTTAAGTAGATATTTGTTAACACTAGGGCTGAGAATAAACAATAAAAAGACGAAAGCTTTAAAAATAGGGAACAGAACAAACTTTCATTATGTTTATTTTCATGATGCAGTTATTAATGATGTGTTTGAGATTAAACTTATGCAAGAAATTAAGGATTTAGGCATAACTATTCAATGTACAGCTTCTGCTGAGAGACATATTGAAAGTATAGTAGGCAGTGCCAAGAACAGATGGGCACTAATAAATAGAAAAATCATTTTGAATGACATAAAATTTAAAATGTTTATAATATGGATTAGACCGATACTAGAATATGCTGTCGCTACTTGGAATCAATTACAAAATGGTGTGTCCAATAAGATAGAAGCTATAAAAAGAAAAGTTGTGAAAAAATTAGCCGATATACGCCACAAGATTACAGTTTTTATCACTGCAACCTTTATGGTTTCGGAGGATGTGCTATTGCATAAAAGTTTTCCATTTGAACCAGTGGACTGGTTCCTATATGAATCCAATAAGAAAGAGTTATGAAGTTGGAACTAGATCTGTATATTTGGCAATATATCCTCCTTAGGTGGGGAGGAATGTTGCGGGTAAGTTATTCTCCTTTTCGAAAATTTACAAAATTTACAATCAATTGTCCAATATGCTTAGAGAAACGCCTCTATCTAAGATGTCTTTTAAATTTTTATGTACTGAACTAGAAAAAGTCTACAATCTTGCTGATATTTTTTATTTGGATCATGATAATATTTTCTCATGGTTGAATAAAAGACAAGGATAATTGTTATCAGCAACATAACTTTTTGAGATATTTATCTCCAAGTTTGGTATTATTAAAATTGAAATGTTAAGTATTATATCATCATGTTAGTCAACAATGCATACAATCAATTGCTATTCATGGTTCTCATTTTTTTGCATAATGTTACACTCGAATTATATCTTAATTTTTCCTATTTTTGATGATGAATCTATCATTCTTTACAGCCGAACTTTCTGATGTTGATATATTGTACAGTACAACTAGTGAGATTTACTTATCTACATGAGACTAATTGCTCTTATTTAAGTGATGTAATATCTTCTTTTTTTATTTTACATTTTCCAATATTATTATCTATTTGATGGGACATGTTTGGGTTGAAGCTAAATAAAGATATCCTATTCTATTCTATTCTATTCTATTCTATTCTATTCTATTCTATTCTATCGTCTATTCTATTCTATTCTATTCTATTCTATTCTAATCTACTATATTCTATTCTATTCTATTCTATTCTATTCTATTCTATTCTATTCTATTGTATTCTATTCTATTCTATTCTATTCTATTGTAATCAGTTCAATTCAATTCTATTCTATTCTATTCCATTCTATTCTACTCTATTCTATTCTATTCTATTCTATTCATTCTATTCTATTCTATTCTATTCTATTCTATTCTATTCTATTCTATTCTATTCTATTCTATTCTATTCTATTCTATTCTATTCTATTCTATTCTATTCTATTCTATTCTAATATTATATTAGTTTCTGTTCTATTCTTTTCTATTGGATTCAGAATACTCTATGCAAAAATATGTCAATTAAACGATCTTTTTTGACGAAATTGCATGTATAGTCAGATTAATCTCACCGTGTACAGACCAGACAACCATTATGATTGGGTCTGCGATGCAAAATTTTATTTTAAACTAAGAAGAGTGACCGACCATACAGAAATGTTTGCGTCAGCCTGATAGTGTTTACCTGAGTCTGTGAAAACAAATCTACTTAGATTCAGAAAATTTGTTATGGAGAACAAACCTCTAAATTCATTTGAGCTTCTGGCGAAAGAGATTCATGGACGATATCAACCCAAGAGTTTAGGACGGTTGACTGACTTATTACGTCAGGAAAAGACTTGTTTCGAAATCCATCAGGCTTGATATATCTGAAAAAGTTTAAAACGGTATATTTGTAGCAGAATTACGTGCTAGATTAAAAGCCATATTGAATGTTTACGATACATTGGAACTAGAGTGGCCAAATAAGGTAAAAATGTTGAACAAAGTATATCACCAGAAGGAAATTAATGTGTATGCAGTAACAGCCGATTCACGCCTTCAGCAGCAACCCAGTCATTTTTCAGGGAAACATTTTAACGTAGAGAATTAATTAAGTACCCCCCGAAAAGATTTGTGCTGGATGAAACCTAAGATGGAAAGTTCCCACAATGGTATGGTGAATTCTCGGGGTCAAATTTGAGCTTTCTAACATCAGAAAGGCGAATCGCGTGAGGGTGTTCAAGGACAAAGTTAGTGGTGCATTTCGCATCGTAAATATGCCGAGTTTGAAAAGTGTCAGGCCGAAGGATGCAAATTTTCATGATTGGGTTGTCCCCGATGGAAACGAAGTACTCGTCAGAAAACTAGTAGGATCCCGAAAGTAGGAGCCCTAAGATGGTTGGGCATGCAAGGCACCAACAAAAGTATATTCGAGGCATCCTAAAATCATCGAAGTTAAGTTCGAAAGCTTCGATGGAAGAAACGCACAGTAAAACTTCCGTAAATCTGTTAGATATCGACTAGAAGATAATCTCGAATATGATACGGGTTATAGCAACAATAAGTTTGACAAAGCAGATGAACTACGTGGGTTAAAATTCTTACTAGACACGGATTCAGAGGTGAGCATAATTTGATCCGATGTGGCTGAAATAGATAACCCTATAGTCGAATATCAACTATGGGCTGCCAATTGGAGTCCAATTTAGGTTAAAGAAGTGTCAGTGACATTGGGGCCGAAATTGCCATTTGCGCGGAATTTTCTGGTCGCTGATATAATTTATAGCATCATTATGATGGATTTTTTATCCATTTTAACCTCTCTTTAGATCCGATATCTAGGACCATTGGACAAGGCACTGGGCAAGTGACTTATGCTGAGACTGGGAACTCAGTAGTTAGATCAATGAGATTACTTGGTGGATGTCATCTAGAAACACTTGGTCGTGTTTCTACCTTTAAATGCTAAGCGGAAGAGTTTGGTGACAGACATAGGACAACAAATCGAGTTGGTGGAACCACGACGCTGTTCACCAAAGGCTCAACCGTTATCACAATATAAACAAGAGATTGCAATTGAAGAATTTAAGCGGTAGATGGAAGAAAGAATTTGTAGGCGTTCAAATTCTAACCTCGCATGTCCAATAGTGGTAGTTCATAAACCTGAACCTGGTCAATGGAGAGTTTGTGGTAACTATTGTATATTGTACTGGGTAACGAAAGGTGATTCGTATCCTCTCCTGAACCAGAGTACTCTGCTCTGGGATATAATGGGGTATGAGGTTTATACTAAGTTAGATCTGCAGAAAGTGTACTATCAAGTACTTATAGAGGTAGAATCTATTCCGCTCACAGCAGTGCGATTTCCTGAGGGAGAATTACATGAATTTTCATGCATGCCTTTTGGTCAGAATAATGCAAGTCAGAAATTCCAGCGTCTGATGGAGGAGGTTATTCAAGACTCTCAATTTGCTAGATTGTATATAGATGACATCATTATATATAGTCAAACTAGAGAGGAAAACTTGGACGTCGTTTTGTCTAAGCTGGAACATTATAGGTTGTTAATTAAGCCAGAAAAAAGCAGGATGGGTTGCTTTACAGTTAAAATTCTTGGACACTCCACTTCCAAGGATGGAATCAAACCATTGAAAGATAAGGTTTAAGCAATCAAAGCTGTGCCAGAACCCAGAAGATTACGGCAATTGCGTACATTTTTTGCGTCGTCTAGCTATTATCGTCGTTTTACAGCAGATTTAGCTGGAATTTTGGGGTCGTTAACACGACATTTAGTGCGTGAACGAAGCACGACCAAGAAGTCCTGGCCTATTAATTCTAGCCAAGACGACAAGGAGAAGTTTCAGAGTGTCAAAGATCTGTTAAGCCAAATTACCACATTAGCACCTGCGTATTGGACTAAACTGTTTGAGCTGGTTACAGACGCTTCCGATGTAACCATAGGGGCAGTGTTACATCAGATGGATAACAGTATGGTCAAGCCAATAGGATTCTATAGTCGGAAATTCCAAGAAGCGATATGACACACTTGTTAATGAGTTACTAGCGATTTATTCCGCAGTGCTGCATTTTAAGCACTACCTAGATGGATATCAATTTACGATAATAAGTGATCCTAGGGATAACGAATAGGCTTAACTATTCTCAGCGGGTAAATTCACAAATAACCCGAATAGAAAATTTTGATTTTACAAATACTCATATCTCAGGAAATGAGAATGTGGTGGCAGATACTCTCAGTAGACCTGACGTATCAGATGAAGATATGATTCGTTCGGAGTCACTCGTATGCTCTGTTGCGTCTTCTTATGATTTTGTCGAGCAATTGATGGAAGCAGAAGTTGTTGATCCTTGAGTAGTTGTGTTGGCGTATACACGCAGGAAGATTGGAGATAAGTGGTTACTAAGTGAAATCTCCAGGAGACAAACTAGACCCTATATGCCGTTAGATTTAAGGTGAAAGGCAATCCAACAGCTACACGAATTTGGTCATCCTTCCATTAAGACAACTATCAGGATGTTTACTGATAGTTATATATGGCCTAAGATGTTTAAAGACATAAGTACGTGGGTAAGAATATGTGCCCGGTGTCAAATTTGTAAAATTTGGCGTCATACTAAAACTGTAATTAAAACGATTGGTATATCTGCGGGTCGTTTCATGCACGAACATATTGATGTAGTAAAAATGCCCGAAATTTCTGGCTAGAAGTATTTACATACGATGCTTGATTGTTTCAGTCGTCAGTGTAAGGTAGCAATCCTGAAGGACATGACTGCTCAAGAAGTCTAACTTATGTTTTTGCATAATTGGGTGTCGCGATATGGTGTACCCTTAAGGTAACTACTGATCGTTGTAGTCAGTTTATGTCTGAACTATTTATCAGATCATTGAATACTATGGGGATATAAGTAAGACATACATGTGCATATAATCCCAGAGCTAATGGGACAAATGAGAGACTGTACAGGGAGCTGAAGGCTGAATTACGCTGCACTGGAGATTCTAATTGGATATATGATTTGCCCAAAGTTTTGTTGACAATGCAAAATAGATACAAAGCTCAGTTAGGAATATCAATAGCAAAACTTGTTTATGACGAGCCATTGAGATTATCTAATGAGATCTTCTAATAGAAGCTCCCAGTTTTCTCGATTGGGCCTCTAGTTCAGTGGATTGGTTTGTGGGAGTATTGAGGGATAAAATGAGTAGTTTAGCCACAACAAAAACTAGAATTCCAAGGTCTAAATGTTATGCATCTTCGGATTTAAAGCTGGCATCTCATGTAAACATAATTAACGAAAACAGACAAAATTTTCTGACTTCGTTCTATAAGAGGCCATAAAAAGTCAATTATATGACTGATAAAATGCATTTATAGAAGTAAATGGCAAGGTAGAGTGTGTGGCCCGGGATCGCTGCATTCTACAGTTTACATGGACGGAGGAGGAGACTGAGGAACGAGATCCCTCAATTTATCAAGAAGCTGAGTAGAGATATGACTCGAAAATGTGCCAGAAAATGGAAGAGCCAGATAAATGTAAAAAATAAGTAAAGATCAAAAACAAGACAACTGAGGAAAGTGATCAACGTAATATGAAAGTGAATTCTAGTGAAGTATTAGCTTTACATGTTGAAACTTGTTCTGGACGAGTCATCAAGAAACCGAAGAATGAGGAATTCGTTATGTATGAGTAAACATCTTTAACATGAGGGTGTATGTGGAGGTTAATTAATTTATTGGACATCAATTAACTCCTCATATAAAAATTAATCAAATTTTATTTTTTGGACATTTGATGTTATCGCTGGTTTCATAAAGCAATATTGTGTATTTAAAAAATATTGTAATGTTTTTGAAATTTCTCTTTTTACATATTGTCGAAGATTTTGATTTGTCTTTGCTAATTATTATAATAGAGTCTGTTTAAGATCTTGAGTCGCGTGGGATGCTTTGCTGCATGGTTCTGGCTTGACACATTTTGTTAATAAATTATTGAAGTATTACGTACCAATGTTCTTAATACACATAATTGGGAAGGACTTCAAAATTGATTCGGGTAATTGAGATGAATATTTGTTTTCAAGGTATCCACAGTAGCGTTCTGCATCTGCGGTATTCAGCGTATTGGTGAGCACACTTATTTGTTATAATATATATTTTGCAAGAAATTATATTTTAATATTATGGCCAGTTAAGAAATTATTGAGGATATAGAGCAATTAGGAGGGGGACTTGAGAAATGTAGTTTAAAAGATAATTCTGAGTGATTCAGTTGTACTAAATTAGATGATCATACCGCATATATGGATTATCCGAGCCTGGCATTTCAGAGGCTCTCCTATGGTAGTGACCAAATAGCTTCTACACTCCATGAAATTGCTGAAGAATAAAAGCAATACTATTAAGAATTAGAATCGGACGTTGGTATATATGCAGCAAAATTGGTGTTAGATGAGAAAATATATGATACTTTAACCACGAAAATTGTAGAGCTAACTGAAGCACTAAATATGAAAATTGATAATTTAAAGATTGATGTTCAGTCATGGGTAGAGTTGGCAGATATAACAACAGAAGAAAATACGTCAACTAAAAATAATAAATCAGATGAAGAAAATCTGAACATATTAACGCACGAAGTCTTGGCGAGAAATGATAAATAGGACCAGTTAATATTATTTAGTTTTCATGAAAAAGGTGACACAAAGGATGCAGAGAAATTAAATTATTTAATCAAGAATACGGCGGAAACTGATATGACTAAATGTTATAGGGTGGGCAGACGGTCTGATCGTCCAAGATCTGTCGTGGTAAAATTATTAAAATCATCGACAAATGTGCAAATTGAAGCTATTAATAAAGAGAAAGGCGAGTAACCTAATTTTCACAACATTTTCATCGGTCGAGATAAAAAATTTCTCTAAATAGAATTGGCAACAGCGAAGGACAATCAGGAGTAGAAATCATCAAATCCTGAGCATGCTAACATTAGGAGTCCACCAGTTGATTCAAAAATTACAAATACAGTGGTATCTTGAGATACGAGCAGCCTAACATACGAGTTTTTTACAGATACGAACCGAACTCAATATATTACTAGATTCAATATACGAGCCAAATCCGAGAGATACAAGCCATTTCCGGAGGTCCCATAGTGCGCGCGCAGAGTCGAGCATTATCAAGGAAATTTCTCGCTCACTCTTTATGTTACCCACTTGAATCAGTATATCTTATGCGTTAGCCTCTTTTTCTTGATTTTCGTGATTACTGAACTTATTTGTGTGTATCATGGGGCCGAAGAAAGTGAGTGCTAAGGTCAAAGGTGACAGGACGAAGAGAATGATGTCGATAGAACTAAAGTAATAAATAATGGAAACACCTAAGCGTGGCGTACAAGTGATTGAACTCGCAAATATCTATGACCGTAGTACACCGACAATTTGTACGATATTGAAGCAGGATGCCATCAAGAGTGACGGAAAACACAAATCTAACCCTTTGAGAGTTTTGGAGAGATCACTAAAACATCGTGATCTGTCTACGTATCATTGACTTGGCATGGCAAGGGGTAAAAAGACAAGCGTAAATGAAAAGCTTAGTTTAAGTTTAAAGTTAAGTGCATTGTTTTAAGTTTTTTTTATTTGAAGTAAGGAATGTGTAGTTTTAGTTTTAAAGTTACGAAAATAGTTTTAAATTCTAAAAAAGCGCCGTTTACCTACGTGTCTAGAGTGCCCTCATCCCTATCTCCTTCCCTCTTCTTTGCCGTTCACCTTCGTTAGCCACATTCGTCTGTCTCAAAAGTTAGAATATTATGCTAAATAACACTTTTATTTCTTTATTTCATATTTTGTTGTATTTATTAATTATACATGTTTGTTTATTTTTTAAAGATATCTTTATTTATAATTTACGATGAGTTACGGATTTTTCATAGGTCCTGAACGGATTAAATCGAATGTAGTTATTTTAAATGGAAGAAACTTGTTTGACTTACGAGCTCGGTTCTGGAACGAATTAAACTCGTATCTCGAGGTACCACTGTATCAAGGTATCATTACTGAATATTGTGGACAGCGGAGAGAGGAGAACCGTACCCACAAAACCCAACAAAATAACTATAAAGAAACCGAAAAAGTTAAACTAATAAAAATCGAAAACAGTTTAGATAAGTTACATACTATGTATACTTTAATTTAAGCCAAATTTAGAAGTGTTAAGAAGAAAAATGTTTTGCTGTGTAATTTTATGACAAGTAACGATTTTGATTTTGTAATATTATTTAAAACTTCAATCAATAAGGGCATTAAAGATAATGAATTTAACATTCCTCATTATTCTTTATTTAGAAAAGGCAGATCAATGGATAGAAGAGGTGGAGGTGCACTTTTTTAGTAAATCTATGTTAAATACGAAAGTGTTACATAATAGTGAATATAGTACTCTTGTAACATGCGACTCGCGTTACAACCCAACGATGTTCAATTTTGAAAAATATAGTGCTCTTTAAGGTCAAATAATCTAACTCTGTTTTTACACAATATTTCTCTTAACTGTGATTTTAGAAACAATCTCTGTTAGTTTCAAGCAGTTTTAATTGAGATTTCTTGAACTGCAAATTTTAATTGTAATTAATAGGGTTTTGTTTAATAAAGCTAGACACCTGTAAACGCCCCGGCTTCAACTAAATGCCGTACGACGTTACAAACTCGGTTAAGGTGCTCTGAATAGAGATTAGTTACTGATATGGGGGCCCTTAAGAGGGCCTGGTAATGCGTTCTCTTGAAGTCTTCAGAGTTTGAAGATGTCCTAGAGCCTTGGGTGGACTCTGGTTGAGTTGTCGCTCCCGTGGTTGAGCTGTAATCGCGTTGTGGATAGTGTCCTGCAGGTTCTGCACTTAATTGGCTCGTCTCTCCGGTATACCGCAACAAGATGAGTCACGGATGTAGTTAGTTGTTGGTGAAACTATCAAATCACCAGCGTAGGTATTGACAGCCGACAGAACGCACACGCGTGAAGCAGGTAGAATGCAAATTCCACAACTGACTTGCATGGTAAATTACCGTGCTTAAATAGCATGCAATATGTCTACTTGCACACTATTGGTTAAACGTGGTTAAACGGCAATTTCGCTTTTTTCTCATTGGTGCAACGTAAATAAATTTGAATTTAATTTACGCAATATGTCGGCGATTGATTTGTGTCGTTACACACCCTTGCGCAATACGCAGGTAACATGCGGTGGATTTATTTGTCTCAGTGTTCAAACATTGGATTTACTTAGTTTACTGGCCTTAATCAGTTTTACACAAGTGATATCAGTTCAGTTATGATTCCACTAATTATGACATCAGGTGTTTCTCTATCTTTAATCCGAAACACAATAGTTCAATGGATTTTTTTATTTTGCCATTCAAAACCTAGCAAACAGTGTAATTATTATTTGAGATGCTTTTTATGACGGTTTTACACGATTTTTATCCATCAATTATCAGTTACAATATTTAACAGTGACTTTAAACTAAATTGCTAATCAATCTGGATTTATATCATCATATATTTTCAATTATCTACATGTATTCATCACGATTCAGACGTGTGTGTTCCTGATAATAACTTGTGTATAAGACACTCAATTGTGTTTACAATATATCGTTTTTTGCCCTCTAGAGCACGATCCGTTTTGTTTAACAGTTAATTAATAATTACTTGCGTATAATACATTCAATTGTGTTGAAAATATATCGTTTTGTTGCCGTCCAGAGTATGGTCTGTTTTGTTTAACTGTGAATTGATTCATGCTTAGCTACACAATTTGCAATAAACGGATGAAAATGGATCATTTTTCTCACATCACCCTTCGGGAAAGGGACATCGATTAATCCTGAACGCGGATCCTGATAACAGCTACCAGATATTATATAGGAGATAATTTCTCACTAAATAGACAACTAGCTCGCAGAAGCTCTTACATTAGCTACAATACCTCCTACACTTTCATTGATTTTATATATATACAAATCGATAAATTAATCCTAATAGAGGTTTACAGACCACCGTATGCTAGTTAAATTGTAACACGCGGTTCCGTGTTATAATCCAACGATTTTCAATTTTGACAAATATAGTGCTTTTTAAGGTCAAATAATCTAATTTTGTTTTTACACAATATTTCTCTTAACTGTGATTTTAGAAACAATCTCCGTTAGTTTCTAGCAGTTTTAATTGAGATTTCTTGAACTGCAATTTTATTTGTAATTAATAGGGTTTTGTTTAAGAAATATACACACCCGCGCGCAATACGCAGGGAACATGCGGTGGATTATAGTGCCAAAGTGGAATTACTGTTCTTCTTTGAATTATTCGCAGTTTATACAAGTGATTTACTGTTCGTATATAATTCTACGTATCAGAATTTCAGAGTACAATGGATTATTATAATTAAATAAGTTAAAACCATAGCAAACAGTGGATTAATTATTTGTGAAGTTTTTTCATTGAAGTTTTTACACGATTTTATTCTACCCATCATCAGTGACAACATTTACCAGTGACTTTATTTATATCATCATATATTTTCAATCGGTTACATGTATTCATCACAATTCAGACGTGTGTGAATGGTTTATTACTTGTGTTGACAGTATATCGTTTTGCTGCCGTCTAGAGCACGGACAATTTTGTTTAACTGTGACTTGTGTATAAGACATTCAATTTTGTTAACAGTATTTCGTTCTGTTGCCGTCTAGAGCACGGTCAATTTGGACTAACTATGAATTTTCCATGCAACATTGTGTACAATACATATGTGATCATTCGAATTAGCCTTCTCACATCACCCATCGGGAAAAGGCCGGGGATTGATCATAAGCACGGATCTCAACAGCAGCTACCAGTTCTATGTAGGTAGATAGCAACCCCGCAAAATACCCCTACAAAATTATGACATAATTTTTACCAATTCTTTTCAATCTATTTTTGACTGCCATGGATATAATGTGGTGGTAGGCCATATTAATAAGATGCATGACTGTGAAATAATCATTTTTTTCTAATCATGATCTAAAGCAGATTATAAAGGAATCAACTAGAGGTTCGGAATGCTTAGATCATGTATATTTAGAAATTGAATCTGTTATGAAGTTGTAAACTAATTTAAAGAATTAATTAACAAACAAACTATTTTACAATGGAACAACTTGAGTAGCAAAAGACAGAAACTTAGTTTTGAGAATGCACACGTGCAATGTTCCAGAATTTACTGGAATCGTTTCAAAGAGTCTAGCGTAATGATTGATTATGAAAGTTTTTATATTATGAACACTGATGAATTTGTTTCTTCTGTTTCAACGTTATTATCTGATTTATTTCATACATCTACGTTTACGGATATTATACCGAAACGAATCGATAGGAAATTATGTAAACTAAGAATTAAACGAGATAATATAATGAAATGTAGTCTTATCAATAGTATTAAAAAATGAGATTAGATTTGAATGAAAATGAAATTAATTCAGCACTGCTGATAATCCTTCAAAGATCAGAACGAATCATATTGGGTAAACTGATTTCAATCCTAGACTAGAATACAAACTCATTGTTGTGGCCACATATATTTATTCGTACGTGCACGCGGATTCCCTTGATTTTTATTATCAGGGTATCATCCAGACGAGACTTAATTATGCCTAATTCTGTAGTCAAATTGTTCATTTGTGCAGTCAGTCCTTAAATCAACGTTTCCAACCCATCAGAAGCCTTTTGTAAAAGTACCACAGATGATTTATTTTTAATCAAGTACATATAGTTTTTTGCTCGGATAAAGAGCTGTAAACGCCCCGGCTTCAAGTAAATGCCGTACGACGTTACAAACTCGGTTAGAGTGCCATAAAATAAAGAGTTAGTACTGTTGGAGGGCCCTTAACAGGGGCGGTCTTGAGTTCTCTGGCAAATCCCGAGAAGGTCCGTATGTGTGATGTCGGCCACAAGTACTTCTTGACTCTTGTGACCAGCTCGGGTTGACTTGGGTTGTGGTTCCTTCTGTTGTGGCGTTGGAATCCCGCTGAGCAACTTGATTGAAGTTCTGCAGTAATTGGCTTGTTTCTCTAGTTGTACAGCAACAAGATTGGCGTTACTGATGTTGCCAAAGTTGGTAAAGCAACGCCAAAAATCAGCGTATGTGAAAGGTGGGAGACAGCTCGTCGGAGACATGCACAGCAGAAGGCAAAAGCGACAACTGAATTGCATGGTAAATTTACCGTGCTTAAATAGCCATGTAATATATGGCTACTTGCACACTATTGGTTAACGGCAAGTTTCGCTTTTTTCTCATTGGTGCAGCGTAAATCGAATTGAATTTAATTTACGCAATATGTCGGCAATTTATTTGTGTCGTTACATCACTTTCCTCTCTGAAAAAAAGAAAAAAATATTCCTCTCTGCGAGGCTAGATAAGAAATGCATGACAGAGTTCGAACCAAGTTAAGCAAAAAAAATAATGTACCATAAATGCTGGGCTTAAGTATGCTTGTTGGTTGCTTCAACAATGATATGATGCCAGGTAACCACTAGGAATTGCTACACAAATTGTTAGCTCTAGTGGTCGGTCATACCGCGTGAGGCAAAATAGAGCAGTGTAAGATTTGGGAGCCGCAGCGTGAGGATTTCGAGGTAAATCGCCTCTGAAGTTGCCAGGTTTAAGTTAAAACCTAGGCAGGCTGGATCGTCGTCAATGTGTTTGTATACGACCAAAGGAGCTAGAGTGTGTGCTCGACGTTGTGGTCATGATATTTGTAGAGTGGTCTTTGTGCAATTGATGAAGTTGAGATATGCATTGAAAGTGGCCTGTACCATGATATGAAGCTGATAACTACTTAGTGTTGCTACACGAAAGCGTTAGCTCCAAGTAGCTGGTCATACCAAAATAGGCAGTGTGATGTCATGTGTGAGAAATACATTATAATGTAAAAATATATACATAAAAATCAAAGGTAACTGCATAAAAAATATGTACACGAACATTGCCTCAGAGATGGCATAATACCAAAGAACTGTTCAAAAATGCTACACAATTGTTAGCTAAGAACAGCTGGTTATGCCACGTGAGATAAATGCGAAAAATAACGTAAAGTTAAAAATTTTGATACGTAGAATAACGAAAAGTTAATGTTAAAAAAATATCAATTACGCGTTATGCAAAGCAGGCTATTGAGATTGTGGGCAGACGGAGCCTGAGACGTGTGTAGAAGGTTGAACGCTCTCAGGATCAGGCAGTTCGATAAACGGTTTCAACCTGTCTATGCTTACTGATGTCGGTGTAGCGCCTTGCATAATAATGAAGTATTTTGGTTGTCTGAGCAAAATCGGGTAAGGACCGCGATACTTTGATTGTAGTGGTGCAACAGCAGTGTCGTTGCGAAAGAGTACTCTCTTGAACCTGTGGAGCTATGGGTGAACGAAGACTGGACGAGGCGTATGTTACCGAAATTAAATCAAAGGCGGGTAGCTTCGTCTTGTGGGTCATCCTGTGCGGGTAGTAGACGTGGGAGCTGACTGGGCAGGCTTTGAGTTCTCTATGCATTCTCTCTACCATACCGTTAGTTTGGGGATGGTAGGCAGTCGTCTGGTGTAAGGTGCATCCCATGTAATGCAAGATGGTTTTGAAACGATCCGATGAGAAGCAAGTGCCTCTGTCAGTGAGGACCTCATTGTCAACACCATAATTAGATATCCCTGCAGAGATAAAACCGTTATTTACTTCGTCTGTAGAAATGGTGCCAAGAGGTAACTGAAACCTTGAACCTTTGTCAGATGAACTATGCCGATGTGGACGATGGCTAGGCGAGAAGTAGTTCGGAAATGTTGCAACTTAGAACGAGTGTGCCGTGTGATCTTGTTTTTCTGGCAAAGGGCACAACGGAGACCCATCGTTTAGCGTTCTGCCTAAGTCTGTGACCCCAGAAACGACCTGTGAGAAGTTGGACAGTCACTGGGCTTCATGGGTGAGAAATTGAGTCGAAAACGTTTCTCTGAAGGCTGGTCGGCAGAACTGGCTTGTTGGGCTGCGTACCCGTGAAGTAAACAATTGGTAAGCCTTCCCACAGACGGCATATGAACTTGGTTGGGTGACGGGCTATTGATCTTTAAATGTGAATGTCACCGCGTTGTTCCGTTCGCAGGAGAGTTGGCGTTAGTGCAGGTTCACTGAGTGCCACGGAGTTGACAGTGAATGGTGACGGCGAAGGTGGTTGTAGAGAGACGTCTGGCCTGGAAAGGGCATCTGCAATGAAGTTCTGTTTGCCCTTGACGTGAAAGACGTCAAATTGCCATTCGCTTAGACGTGAAAGCTGTCTTTCCACTCTGGCAGGGTACTTGGCGATAGATGAAGTTGCGTTTCGAAGTGCGCTAACTAATGGTGCATGATCTGTGAAAACAACAAATCTGCTACTGCCAATGATGCTGATAAAATGGCGCACTGCGTCGTGGATGGCGAGGAGTTCTCGGCCGAAAGTGTCGTACCTCGTTTCTACTGGTTGGAGAGTACGCGAGTAGAAACTGATAGGCTTCCGAACTCCGTAGATCTCTTGTTCCAAAGTGGCTCCAATAGCGAATTCAGAAGCATCTGTCGTGAGTAGAAATGGTCGTTGAAAATCCGGATGCGTTAGAATTGTGGCATTTGCTAACGAGTTGATGGCGAGTCGAAGTAATTCCTCGTCTTCAGACGAAGTAAATAACGGTTTTATCTCTGCAGGGATATCCAATTATGGTGTTCCCAATGAGGTCCTCAGTGACAGAGGCACTTGCTTCTCATCGAATCGTTTCAAAACCAACTTGCGGAACATGGGATTTACCTTACACCAGACGACTGCCTACCATCCCCAAGCTAACGGTATGGTCGAGAGAATGCATAGGGATCACTAAGCTGCTTTAACATCCTCGTCCATTAATGGCAACTGGGTCGATGCACTACCTTTAGTTCTGCTTGTCATGCGTTCCCGTACTCGTGAATCCATTAAAACGTCTGCGTCACAACTCTTGTATGGCATGGATCTACGACTGCCTAGTCAGCTCCCAAGTCTACTAACCGCACAGGATGACCCACAAGACGAAGCTACCCGCCTTCGACTTTATTTCGATAACATGTCCGAACAGCAGCCGAGACATACGCCTCGTCCAGTCTTCGTTCACCTACAGCTCCACAGCTGCAAGAGAGTACTCGTTCGCAACGACACTGATGTTGCACCACTACAACCAAAGTATCGCGTTCCTTACCCGATTTTGCTCAGAAAACACAAATACTTCGTTATTATGCAAGGCGCAACACCGAAATCAGTAAGCATAAACAGGTTGAAACGGTTTATCGAACCGACTGATCCTGAGAGCGTTCAACCTTCTACACACGTCTCAGGCTCCATCTGCCTACAATCTCAATAGCCTGCTTTGCATAAGGCGTTTGAAGCATGACTTGACTGGAGCCGTCGCTGTAAATACAATGGTTTGATTGCGCTCTACCGCGAAAGCAACGTGCTTTGAGCCATCAGACGTAGAGCGGCCAACGATCTTGGGGTGATCAGCCTCTACTGCCGCAGAGGAGTCTGACCCCAGCAGTTTTCCGAACCTGCCATGGGCGGATCCTCCTGAGTTGTTGAAGGTGACCGCGCCCATTTGAACGTCGCGTCTGAGCGCGGATATGTGCAGCCGTTTCTAAGGCAATAGCGTGTGGAGTGGCCATAGCTGCGGTGATTCGGACACCACTCCGCCGGTAACTGTGGAACTGTGGCCCGGCCTCTCGACGTCGACCTCCTGGCGCTATTCCTGGACGGTGGTCGATGCTGGCCACGCCTGCTCTGGTCACATCTATCATGGACGGCATCAACTGAGGCCGAATTTGGCCTGACGGTGAGGTTCTCGAGCAGGCTGACGTGGCGCTCATTGGTGACATTTGTTCCGGGTGATGATGCGGTGGATTTGGATTCGGACAGTCGTGAGGTGATGTAACCTTTCTCTGTGACCGGTGAGCTGTAGTGGTGTTTCTTCCACCACTTGTCTAGACGTGCCGGCAGAATGTCGTCTTGCACTTCGACGAATTCGCGCAGGAACGTGGCTATCTCTATGAGTGCCGGAGGTAGTTTCTGTATGAATAGTTGCATTAAGATTTTCTTGGGCAGGTTGAATTCCAAGGCTTTCTGCTCCATCTCCCTAAATAGCTCAGAAGGCTACCTAGGGAAATCTGGCTCATCAATTCTGTAAGCCTGTCTTCTCGATCTGGTGTCAAGCGCTGCTTGATGGCGCGTTGCAGGCTCTGCCATGGCTGCGCACATGTTCCCCCAGTGTATTGATGCAGGATGTTTTGAGTCCGCGTCTGAAAGACATTGGGATCATCTCTTAAGCCCTCAAAAATATTGAACCCTCGTCTGTGATATTGGACACCTTGGCCAATAAAGTACCATCGTCGACTCACTCGTCTAGGTAGTCTGGATCGAATTGGCATACTTTGTACTGTGTCCATGTGTTGGTGCGCCCTGTTGCTGGACTCACCACCGGGCTTCCTGCATTTGTTGAACTGGACTTCATCTTATGTTTGTGAGTGTTTTTGAGAATAGATGGAAGTGTTACATCGTCCTCAATCGTCATCGTGCGGCAGTCTTCGAGCATTGTGATCTCGAGCGGTTGTTTTGCTGTGATTTGTGTCTTAGAATTTACTTTCTTTTGTGGCATTCATCCAAAGTGCTTAAAGTTCTCAAAAGCTGATTAATTCTTTGTTGATTGTGAGTTCGACGAAACGGGGCACCATTTATGTAGAAGGTTTTGTAGCTAATGTAAGAGGTTTTGCGGTGTAGCTATCTATTTAATGATGCTATACTATTCCTACATATGCCTGGTAGCTGCTGTTGAGATCCGTGCTTAGGATTAGTCCCCGACCTTTTTTCGATGGGTGATGTGAGAAGGCTAAGTCGAATCATCATACGTATATTGTACACAATGTTGCAAGGAAAAAACTAAATTCACTGTTAAACAAAACGGACCGTGCTCTAGACGGCAACAAAACAATACAATGTTAACACCAGTAATTATCAATTCACAGTTAAACAAAACGGACCGTGCTCTAGACGGCAACAAAACGATATATTGTCAACAGGAGTAATTATCAATTCACAATTAAACAAACGTCTGAATCGTGATTAATACATGTAAATGATTGAATATATATGATGATATAAATAAAGTCACTGGTATATATTGTCACTGTTAATTAATGGATAAAAATCGTGTAAGATCAGTCTTGAAAAACATCACACATAATTATTCCACTGTTTTTTAGGTTTTTAAATTGATTAAGCTATAGTAATCCATTGATCTATAGAATTTGTGAATGTGATTGAGGAACATCTGATGTCCTGATGCGTGAAATCATATCTGAATGCAAAGAAAAACTATCGATCCACTTATGCACTATAATCCACCGCATGCTCCCTGCATATTGCGCGCGGGTGTGTATTTTTATTAAACAAACCCATAGTAATTACAAGTAAAATTGCAGTTCAAGAAATCTGAATTAAAGCTGCTTGAAACTAACAGAGATTGTTTCTAAAATCGCAGTTAAGAGAAATATTGTGTTAAAGCAGAGTTAGATTATTTGAACTTAAAGAGCACTATATTTGTCAAAATTGAACATCGTTAGGTTGTAACGCCGAGCCGCGTGTTACAAAAGAACGAAATCATTTCACAATTTTTATTTGTTAATCAGACCAGTCCAATTTGTGGTTACACATTCCAAGATGAGCCTAATTCACATAGCACACATTTCCAGTTGTATATCTTTCGATAACACTTTTCTCTATCTAAACAACAATTTAGTTTTAGCCAAACCAAATATTCTTTTTATGTCGCTCAGAAAAAAATATATAATGAATGGTCATGCCTAGGCCATTGACTTCTAATTGAAGTTTACTCCCGCACACGTCTTTACTTACATCATCATGAAGAGAAATCTAGTAAAATTTCGTATTACTTCCATTTTTAATGGGCGTGTCTTTAAATTTATTGTCAAACCTACATTTTTAAATAGCTACCCAGGTCATTATTATCAAATTTTAAATTATTCTTAGAGAAATTAATTATCTTTGGAGTATTACAAGCAAACCTTTTGCATCAGCAAATATGCAGATTTTAACTTCAAATACCATAATTATCTGCAATTTTGGAAATAGGATTTTGAAAATAATGGATCCAAACTAGAACCTTGTGAATCTCCGGAAATGACTCGCATGAAGGAATTATTTTTCCGGCAAATAATACCTAATAATTTATTTAAATATTATAAGCTATCTTTGCTGATTTAAAGGAATGTTATTCATAATGAAAAAAACATTATTATCATTTCTGGAATATTCTTTTTTTAATACTTCTGGGCATTTCTAGTGTTAGTTCACCCCTGGTTGCAATTTATGTATTTTTCTGATGTTTTTATTTTCTTAGTCAAACAACCTGGGAAGGCGAGAGAAAGATAATTTTAATATTTTGTTTCCGTATTCAATCACCTTCTAGATTAAACTCGTTGGGTGCAGAGTTCCTTGGGGCGTAAACTTCAATGCTTTATATTTTATAGCTCGATAAATAAGATTTTTTTACCATGAAAGTTTATCTCAAATATGAGAACAAAAAAGATCTGACTGGAGTGGTCTCCGGACTTAACTTAATAGGCTTTGATTATAAAGCTAGCTTATCAAAATTCCGTAATCTGTAATAATTGAACGTTACATGGAGAAGTGGTATTGAAATGAACATTTATATAATCAAACGAACAAAGATTGAGTTCTTAATAAATCATAAACCAGTCTGCTGGATGAATTGCCTGTTCCACACTATACAATAATTAGTTTATACTGACAAATGTATGCACATAATGAGGCAGGTGTGTATATCAAGATCGTAACCATAAATAAAGTAATTGTTATACCGCCCGCGCAAACAATAATCGTTTAATTTTATCTGAACGATTTAATTACAGCATGTTTCTTAAACAAATAGCATGGGCAAAATTTTATTTCACTAATTTTTGGATCATTCTTTGTTTCAACTCAGATTAGTAATTTTTGTTTTTATCTGGGTTTGGCTATAGTTTACATGGGAGTAGTTACACCCGAGGAAAGTAGGTACGTCTGACCTGCTGTTGCTTTAAAATAATAACTGATTCCAATTTCGTTGTAGTGAAGCTTACGATAGCATTTACCTAAATATGATATTTTAGGTAGCCTTGATTTATTTAGTCATAAATTCTCGTCATAAGTTACAACCGATGACCTTAAACGAGTTATTCAACGGGGTTCAACTAACAAGTTTTGGATGTCAACCACTAAGGAATATCCCAAATACAATATACGTGAGCCGAATTCATATAATCAGATAGTAACGGATTTGGTTTCAGAAAAGACATCATTGGATGAATGACATAGAGCCTCTTCACCATTCTTTTATCGCCAGAGCATTGGGGACTGTTAAGAATTAGCAGATATTCTTTGACAATCGATTGCGTTTTTGTTATGTAAAGTGTCCAGTGTTTCTATTCTGTGGACAGTACATATGAGTTTAGATAAATCTTCCTAATTTATTAAGATGAGATATCTTTCTCTAGGAATAACTTCGCACAAGATATTTATGACATGAGTAGGTATTTAATAACGCTTTGATATGATTAATAATCGCTCATAGAATAGAATTTAACTGGTTTCTTTCAAGATGATGTTATTAATAATGCGACTGAAATAGAACGTCAACTGAAAGTCCAGGATCTAGGCACCTACATTCAGTGTACATATTCTGCTGGGTAGCATACTGAACGAATAGTTGGCTAAGCTAAGAAATGATAGGCCCTAATAATGAGAACCTTTCTAGCGAACTATATACACCTGCAAATGTGTATCATTTGGATTAGGCTGATCTTGAATACGCAGCTGCTACGTAGAATCCATTAAAAAAGTTATGAAACTTATCATCCTAGTCTATTGCATCATATACGATGGCACACAAAAGGTTGTATCTCAGCAAACTTCATGGTTTAAGAAACTAGGATACTGCATTCTACATAAACCAACGGACTTGTAGAGGTCGATAGTTTTCCATATAAAATAAACAAATTTTTATTTTTGGACATTTCTTTAAAAAGTTTTGTTATTGTAACGGTTCAGATTAATTCGATGACATATTTCCAAAATAAAATTAAAATTTCAATACGCTGTACCAATTAAAACAAGCGAAATTGCCATTGATCAATGACGTGCGACCTTGCGACTGCACATGCATATAAACACGGTGCATTTACTATGCAACACACTTGACACCTCCGCTCTGCTTGCTACGTTTGATTGCTGTCGCTCTCTTCACTTGACTGTCTACCTACGACGACTTCTGAACTTGCGTTTACCACGATGTGTCATCTCGTCACTTATACTTCAGTCACGCCAATCTTCTTGTTGCTGCACAACTAGTCATACATAATCGATTATCTATTAATCGGATTTCAACGTGTGCCAGCCACAGCGATTTTGCCGCAGATCTTCAACATGACAATTCTGAGCCTGCGAACAGCAACACACCCCTCCGGTTTCGACAACTCTAGTTATTCCGGTGCATCCACACGAAGAAACACCAGCCAACCAGCCGGATAATACAACAAGTGTCTAGAAGTACTTCTAGACACTATAACACTACTTAACTTTCACGGCATCTGCGGGTCTACGCTTTTCCGGTCCTGATAAGAGCCACCCACAGTAACTGTTCTCAGACAATTTCCTGCATTGCCTTCATCTTGAAACGTCACACGGCTTTTACTTGCAGCCGGAGCGTTTAAATTTTAGAAAAGTATTGTAATTGTTTTTGTTTCAATTGTGGAAGGTTATGGCCTGCCTTTGATGAATTTGACAATCATTCTTTATGTGAAGTTGGTTTGGTCTAGTACGCTCTTCTTTTGCTCTGGTACAGACATATCTGTCTCCCTATATTTGAATCTTTCACTGCTGAATATTGATAATAAAATACTGAATTGGCCACAAATTGATATTCTTATTGATACCTCGAGAATGATCTCACATTTGTCACAGGCAAATTGATTAGGTTCTTTTAGAAGTCTTCACTTTTATGAAGGTATATTGCAGCAACGAGTGAGACGATGAGCATTTGCACTCTGTTTTAATAAATCTTCTTCTGATAGATTGGATGACTGCATTAAGTGTGAGGATGCAGAGCAGCTGATCGAAGGACTTAGGAAAGTTAGCCTAAGGAAAGGTGCTGAAAGGAATGAGGAATTTGGTTTTTCTAATTACACTAGAAGTATGCATCTCACAACATGAGCTATCCTACGGTAGTGACAAAAGATAATTTACAAAAATAGCGACCACGGCAGGATCCAATCTGTGGAAAAGTGTACAAAAAATAAAGACCTCGCCAATTGAAAAAATATTGGTAACAATATGTCTCACTACGTACAGACCAGGCAACCATTCTGCTTGGGCTGATGACGACAAAAAGTTATTCAAAGAAAGAGGGATTATCGAGGTACAGAAATGTTTGTCTCGACCCGGTGACCATTGCCAGAAACCATTAACAGGGACATGAGCAATGAATCATATGATTCATATATGTTTCTAATGGAAAAGATTCAAAGGAGATGTCAACCCGAAAGAACTGAGCAATTGACTGACGTACAACGTCAGAAAAAGATGGGAAACCAACTTGTATCTGAATTTTATGACAGATTGCTTGCCAAAACTATTTGGCTTGATATCTCTCAACAAGTTGTTAACGTAATTTTAATAGCAGATATACCTGAAAATTAAGAGCTACATTGGATGGACAAGATACATTAGAACTAGAGTGGTCAAAGAAGCTCAAGAAATTTGACAAAGTTTACGGACAGCAGGAAGCAAAAGTGTGTGAGGTAACAGTTGACTCGTACCATAAGCAGGAAAATCGACTATTCTCAAAAAGGCTCATTGACATAAAGAATGAACCTAGTACCCTATGATAAGGAAATTGTTTAGTCAAGTACAAGGTCGAAAATCTAGGCAGACGTAGGTGAAATTTTCCTGGTTAACGGACAAATCATTAGCTCCGAGGAAGCGAATCACACGATGGTTTTCAAGTACCAAGCGAATGGTGAATTTCACATTGTATGTATGCCGCGCTTGAAAAATATAAAGGCGAATCATTCCTCTTTCCGCGGTTGGGTGGTCATTATTGGAAAGGAGGCTCGCGTTCTTTAGTTAGGCGTAACTCTCCGGTAAACTAGTAGAATCACTACTAGTAGAAGCCCTAAGGGGTGTTGCGCATGAAAAGCTCCAAAGAGTGCCTATCAGAGATGTTCTGAAATCACCGAAGTTAGGCTAAAGAGATTCGATACGCTCACTGGTCAGTCAGTACGACTGTTAGATTTATTTAGATCTCGGTGAAGTTACGGGTTATAACAGCAACAAGTTTGTCATAATGGATTAACTAAGTGATATAAAATTCTTAACAGACACAGGTGCCGAGGTGAGCATAATACGATACGATAGGAATACCCACTATGGGCCGCCAACGGTAATCCAGTAGTTATAAATGGAATGAAAGAATTGTTTGTGACATTATAGCAGAAATAGTTGTTAATGTGAAATTTTCTGGTCGCTGACAAATGACATCCTTGGAACGGATTTTTTTCTCTATTTCATTCTGGACTTACATCCAAAGTCTCAAAATATTGGACTAGGCACAGAAGCAGTGACATATCCGAAGCATGAACGATCTTACGAGCCTTACATAACTGGGTGCATCATCCTTATCTACGCGTTATTGGCTTCGAAAACCTGGTCCATGGAGTCTTCTCAAGCCGGTAAATGTCGCATCGGTATTATCCTTAGCTCACGAGCAGAAGCTTGCTTAACTTAATAGATCCCTGTTAATAGCCAACTTTGTGCGGCACGCTTAAAAAAATCTACTAGAATTAATGCCATAAACTGTAACCAATGTTGCCTTTTCGTTGTATCAGCGTATGCTCTTATCGATTGTAGCACAGACGAAAGCAAGGACACTTTTCACTCTGAACTAAACTTATTATTAAGTAGAGCACGAAGTTCAGATGTAGTCTTGGTTATTATAGGTGACACGAATGCTCAAGTTGAGCGTTTAAATAACGCAGAATTTCACTTAGGTGAAAGATACACTTTAAGCTCGATGCACAACGATAATAATGAACGACTTCTGTATAGCTGTTCGGAACAGAGATTATAATTAAGTAACATTAACTTCAGAATTAGTACGAGACGTCACGTCACATGTCACACTCCAGCCCTCGGACAACAGTGAACTCCAATAGACTATGTAACAATTAGGTATAAATGGCGTGGTTGCATCCAATATTAGCGTTTGTTTTGGAATAATTATGTCGAATCGGACCATGAACCTATCCGTTGTAAATTTGCATTAGTTTTGCGGAAAAATAAAGCAAACTCAAACAACCATCCTTCCACCAAAGAACTAATGATATTCTAAAGTCAAAGCTAACCGATCGTCTTGGCGTAAATGCGAATTTACTTTGGACGAAGATAAATTTCACGAAGCACAATGCAAGTATTTTTGTAAGTGGCATTGTAAGCTCCCGTAGAAATGATCATCTACTACTAAAAAAGGCGACAAATTTCACCCGGCTCAGCTCATAATAATAATCGTAGAAATTTAAGAAGCCAGCTTAAGCTCAATCGAAAGATCGATCTCGAATTCTTTTGGACCAGAAAAGCTAAAGAGTTGGAAGAAGCATTTGCATCAGGTAATAGCTGTTGTTTACTCGTACTTAACTAGTCTGTATAATTTAATAAAAGCAACAGCAACAGCAAATCATCAACTGCTCAGTAGCTGCAAAATTATCGTTAATTGGATTCGAAATTGCATTAGGTAGCAATTCATACAGTATGCAAGTATGTATTAGATGGTGCGAACCTAGTACCAAATTAGTTCAATTGTGACCAGAAGGATAAACCAAAGGCAGCATGAACGAAAAGTATAATCTCATGCACATTCGTTTCGTGCTTACTGGCGACTCATCAGTAGGAGCCGGTATTACGTCCTTTAACCACTATATATTTTGTCAAGAATGTGGGATAATAGGACGGTACAATCTCCTAGACGAATGTGTAAATCTGCAATAGTGAAACTAACATCATATAGTCTACGACAATGCGACTTCAACGCTAACTCACACTATATAATATATATACCGAGTCTGTAAAGGATACTAACACTATGGCTATTGAGTTAGTAACCGATCCTAACATTATTGTACCGAAAAGGTACATGGTACTAACATCTATAGTTTCCGAGTCGGTACATGATACCAACCTGATGGATATCAATTTATGCTAAAGTTCACCGAAATTGAGAATTACAACAATTTCTGAACACCTGTTACTCCAGTAAATCCATAGACTCTGGCCTTGATCGATATCAGTTATCACATTTCGCGGTAAGCATGACATCATTCAATTCAATATATTACAGTTAAATACTGTTTGTTGCGAAGAACTAATATATATGCAAGCATGTATTAGGTGTTGCGAACCTAGTAACAAATTTGTTCGGTTGTGACCAGAAGGATAAACCACCTAATACATGCATATATATTAGCTCTCCGCAACAAGCAGAATTTAACTGTTATATATTTAATTGAATGATGTCATGCTTATCGCGAAATGTGATAACTGATATCGATCAAGGCCAGTGTAACAGGTGTTCAGAAATTCTTATAATTCGCAATTTTGGAGAACTATAGCATAAATATCTATCCATCATGTTGATACCATGTAATGACTCGGAAACCATAGTGTTAGTACCATGTACCTTTTCGGTACAATAATATTGGTATCGGTTACTAACACAATAGCCGTAGTGTTAGTATCCTTTACAGACTCGTTATATGTATTATATAGTGTGAGTTAGCGTTGGAGTCGCTTTGTCGTAGATTATATGATATTAGCTTCACTATTGCAGATTTACACATTCGTCTAGGAGATTGTACCGTCCTATTAGCCCACATTCCTCACCCAAATATATATTGGTTATAGGGCGTAATACTGGCTCCTACTGATGAGTGGCCAGTAAGCACGAAACGAATGTGCATGAGATTATACTTTCCGTTCATGCTGTCGTTGGTTTGTCCTTCTGGTCACAACTGAACTAATTTGTTACTAGGTTCACAACACCTAATACATACTTGCAATTCATACAGCAGTCTGGTTCCATTGATATTGGGAACTGATGAAATGCTGTTTAGAATTTGCCGCAGACGGGATTCGAACCAGGACACATTTGCTTTAGGGTTTGAGACTAATAATTGCGACACCCGTGACGCATATGTAAGGGATTTTCTAGTTAGAACTTCTGGTCTCAATAGATTCCAATATGAGTTTCACCTGAAGGAAAGACTAACCAGAAAACATAAGTTGGTTCATGATTTAATACTACATGCAGTTAGCAGCAAGGGTGGCGCAGTTGATGGAGTCTCAGACTCCGAAGTATATGTGCTCCGGTTCGAATCTCATCCACGGTAAATTCTGGACAGTAATCTAAGAGTTCCAAATACGCATGAAACCGGTCTACTGCCTTAGCTAATTGGTGCAATTTTTAGTTTATGTTGCCAAAATACATATAATCAAAATCCTTTCACTAGATTTCAAATCAATCTATATATATATATATATATATATATATATATATATATATATATATGCCTAAAAATAAACATGGAAACATGTATGTTATATTGAAATATATTTATTTAAGAAGGGCGTCTACATATCACAGAAAATATTGCTTACTTTTTTCGCTATATTTCATGTTAAATGAAGTATGTGACAGTTTTCTCCACTGATTTTTAGTTTACTAAACAAAAACGTCAATGCTAGTCAGTGCATAGAGATGATGCAGCCGACAGTTCCAGTAATGCACACTGTATGTCAGACTACTAGAGGTGAGAGTCGCATATATAATGTTGCTTACGTTATATAGACATGGTCGCCTGATCTCCTTAGTAAGTTTGCTGTTGTGCTCTGATGATGACCGCAGAAGTTTGAAATGCGTCAAGACGTGTAACTAACGGTAGTTTTGCCGCTGTGTGACTGGTTAGATACAATAGGATCGATGTTTATCTAAAGCTCGAAAACCTGAACTGAAAGCTTTTTCTAGCTGTTCTACATTGTCATTTTATATGCATTGCTAAGTATTGCACCAATTATGTGACTTATACGTAAAACAGATAAACTAAAAAATGTGATTACAAAAGTCAAATCTTATTTTTGTTTCATTAGATAGTGGTGATGTTCTGGTTCCATCATTCTAAAAATCAATATTTTCATCGATATGTCAATTCTTGTGTGAGTTCCGTTACCTCTTAACTAATTGATAGCAGTTTCTGCAAGATTTGAGACAATGTGACACGTTAATATTTCAGAAAACATAATTCTTAGTACGAATTAGTATTGATTTGCAAGAACTTGAAATAAATATTACAAAGTGACCAATTCAGTTCTTCAATAGTAATTTAGTACGAATACTAAAGTAAATAATAAAAAATAACATTCACAGCAGGCAGTGTAGCGACCATAAATAATGGCAATGTTTGACGATTGGCTAAATACAGTGGGATTTGGGTTTACTTCAAGAATTGTTTTAGTACAATGTAATTGGCCTACAAACATGTAGATATTATCCGCAATGTTACATGTATTATGAAAGCCAAGGTCATATTAATCATTCTGCTCTTATGGTTTTCATGGCAGCGAAACATTTTTGGCTTTTATATGGATGTGCATGATGATGATGACTCCAATCAAAATTCTCTATTGACATGCACATAATACTGTTACTTAGACGTTTTAATTATGCCTAATATTTAATTTATAAATTACCTATTTCATTAATAAAACACGAAAAAACTCTTCGAAGAACTCTATATGCAGGAAGGCCAGCGCTATATCTAGCCGTCCACAATAACTCCTAGTATTACACTTATTAATAATTTAATTTGTAAATAAAATATAACAAACCTACCTTTCAGTATTGATTAAACACGACAATCAGTGCAATGCATAACTAATAATTAAATCTATATACCGTTACTAATTAAGATTCTATAAGCACTTCTTACTCAATAATTCTATTCTACAACTAGCCGCACCTCCGCAGTCCGTCATCCGCCGTAGCTTTGCAGACAACCGAAAATCTGAAACACTTACATGACAGAAACGCCTTCTTCAGTCAATATGATCTAAGGCAATTAATATTATTTTATAATTAAATAATGTGGTCATATAATGTTTTACAAAGATACTTCACTAAATAACCACATAAAGATGTACTATGATCAGAACAAGTCATTCTATTCAGAAATTAACAAAAGATTCCTCATCTACTTCTGTGAATTCAAATTAGCTGATGAAGAATACCCTCCAACATAACTGAATAAAAAATAACTTTATTTAAAAACTAAATTTTGCATACACACATACATATATAAACTTAATAAAAGTATTTAAAAATTAATTTATAAGTTCAGCGAATGTTATCACATTGACGAAAATACTTAGGTTAGATTATTTTACAAATGAAAATATGCGTAGCGCTGAAAAGGAGATCCGAGTTATGTAGAAGAAACAAAAAACGGCCTGGCAGTTCTCATGGCCATCATAAATAGTAGAATATCGGAAAAATATTTCAGCAAATAAAGATTGTATATCGATGGCGAAACAAAACACAAGGTTACTTCAATGGTGTTCATCTAGGTAGTGATGCATGGCGACCAGAAGTGACTGAAAGTGTTTAATGAATTTCCTTCAGAGGTTTGAGACGCTGAAAAATCACACCAGTTAAACCACTGCCAAAACTAGCATCGTCCACATCATCATCAATACCATCACCCACATAATCATCATCATCATCATCATCATCATCGTAAACAACATTATATCGGCATTAGAAAACCTTTGCTTCACTGTCGCATAGCACCGGCATGGTATCCTTTAAGAAAGATTAATAGTAAAAGACAAAGAATATCCTACATACATGACAAGAACAAGCCTATACGGTACAGTAACGAGACAATATTCACCAAACCAAGTAAATTAAGTGAAGTTTAAAAAATCATTAGCTGAAATGCCAAACTTGGTCGTATGAAACAGACAATTTCCTAATTGATAATTATTAAACTATGAATACTAATGAAATTGTCGCCAGGAATAAGTTGAAAACTAGAACCCAAGCAGTGCCGGTAAAATTTATAGAATCGAATCAGAACAATTTTTAAATCTAGTATTGTGATAAAAAATTGCTAATCAGTTGATAACATGATCAAACTGCAATTTTCAGCGTTGAAGAAAAAATTGGTACAATGACAACCACAGTAAAGCAAGAATCATTTTTTAATCTAAAACGAATTTCTAATACAATATTAAAGATAGCGTTACAAAGTTGGTAGAGGTATTACTAACCTCCATATCCAACCAACAACTAAAAAACGGATTGAATTTACAATATAAAGAAAACTAAAAGTGAAACTCAATTACAGTCAAGTCATATTGAAAAACTCAAGCAAATATAGAAAAACCTTAAAGTCAGAGTATGCTTTTCTGTTTCTTTGTTAAAGCATTGTGCAAAGCGCCCACCAAGAAATAAGCATATGTCAAATATTAATCAGAAAATAGCCTAAAAATTACATTGCCATAAAGAAGAATGTTACAATATGACATAGCGTTAAAGCCGAAAGAGAAAATGTTCTTAGAGTAATTATTAATAAAACATAAAAACCGGAAAGACATAGCAAGAATAAAACAGAGTATTTTCCTGAAATCTGTCATATTAATGTTCAGATGTCTTATTGAGGTGGGTGATGTCCACGGTTGTTGCTTGAGGCTGCAAAGGTATAGGAGTAATTCCTCCTGGAAATAAAGCTTGTGAGTCGAATGCCCTATCCGTGGATGCCCCATGGAATAGTACCTGCAATTTTAAGAATACATAAATTTAAAAAGATTAAAAATAATTATAACCGCAAAAGTCTGCAATCGGGCTATAATACTACTTACTTACTTTACTTTACTGCGGCTGACTCCTTTTGGAGGATAAGCCGGCTCCATTGAATTGTGACATTTCATGGAGTTTCTATAATAACATAGTTAAACTGATACAAGTGAAAAAAGAAAAGTTAATAATAAGCAAACATATACCAATACATAAACGGTTGACAGATCTATCTGGCTCAGAGAAGTCTAAAATAATTTGTGCAGAAATATAAAATAGTTTCTCTCAAATATAAGAAACGTTTCTTCACTTGTTCCCATTAAAAACCTGTAAGTGTATGCAATACTCTTCGGATTGTATATTGGTCACATGTTGGTTAACCTGCTGATCTCGAATAAATTGACGAAGCTTTATTAATGTGGAAAAGGAGACTATTCAAAGAGCTAATAAGTAAGAAAAACACCAATCCATTATGGTTTTCACAACGGTTGATATGACCAAATTTAATCTAGAGCCGAAGTTCGTGATGAACAGCGTTCTGCTACCATTTGTTAACGAATGCATTCACCTAGAATCCCCAGTGACACCAGACGGATCAGCTTCGACAGAGACTTCCGTATATTTGTATCTGCCTGTGATAAATTATGAAAGCCTACCTGTAATCGCCGGGCAATTTCACCAAGCACCAAGTCTGTAGTCGGTTCTTCTCTTTATCACTGAGACAGAAGATGAACGGGTATAGCTGCCAACGCTTTTACAACTTTGTCAAGCGATGTAATCAGTCAGTTTGATTTAGGTAATTTTAGCGGCATCAAGAATCATCAACCAGGAACACAATTTACAATCAGGACAGTTCTTTTCTGTCACATTTTTGATGTTCCGTGGTCAAACCCGCTTGCATTGTTTAAAGCAATTTCAAGAGGACAACTTATGCATTTTGATTATCAGGCTTCCAAAGTTAAACAGGTACATGATGAAAACCGCAGTAGATTCAGACTAGAAATTTCGCGATCGGCGACATTTTCGCGCGATATCTAGCTAAAGTCATATTTGATCCTGATTTTCGGCAGGTGCTCTGATTTCCCACTTATTTAAGTTTATACGTACGGTTAAATAAAACAATTCATTAAACACTTGAAATATTTTTAAAACATGAATCTTATAATATTGCCCAGAGCAAGGAATTTTATAACATGATGAAACCAAATGTTATATATACTCAAGTGATATAGCCGAATTTTGATGATGTATGCATTGCCAATATGACTTAAATTAACAAAGACAATCAATCTGGCAGACCAATTAGATTTTATTGGAAATTCATCAATTGTCTGAATTTGCAGTGACCGGGGACCAAAACGGGACACGTTTGCTTCTGAGTCTTGCACGAATATCACTGTACCACCACTGCCGCGCACTACACGCAATTTTCAGTCATATACCAACTTATATAAAAAAAATTCTCCTTCATATGGAGCTCATTTAGCATCTTTTAGAAATTAAGATTTGACTAGGTACTCCCGATCTGTCATTATAGGTCACGACCCATTCCACCTGGGAGAATAATATTCAATTGAAGTATTATAGCAGGATTTTGATGACATATATGCTGTCAGTATAAACAAAAAATTGCACACATTTGTCAAAGTAGAATAAGCACACCGTTTCGTCCTTATCATCATCATCATCATCACTCAGAGCCATACAAAAGCCAAAAAGTGACTAAAGTTCCAATGCCATATAACCATAAGTCGTTCATGGTTATATGTGGACTGTAAAAAATCACTAGGTCGTTTGAATTCGGAATTTTGCATTCCTTAGATAGTCTGTCAATTAACGCTGATATTAATGGTGGCTGCCCAGATGCCAGTGGCCAGGTTCCTTCAGCAGCCAAAACTTGCCCTTCGCTTCTTGCATGCTTGAAAAGAATAACAAAAACTGGAATAGAATACAATATAATAGAATAGTGCCAAGATACCATTTGGTTAGACGGAGGAGGCTTAAGAAACGTTTATCCTATGCAAACATAGATTAAAAGGTGCAACTATTTTGACTTTCCTGAAAGATAGTGTCAATTGTTACAGCCGCGTCAGATACTAACATAGTGTGGCAATGGCCACCTTTAAGACAAATAATGAACAAAGGGTCTAATCTAGGGCAGACATTATTTCAACAGAAATTCCTCGCAGAAGCGCCCGCATAAGAATGAAGCAGTCAGCCCAATGAGAAAAGCAGACTTCGAGCTGAAGTGAACATAAATTAATTAATGTGTAAATTTGTTTTATTAAATCGATGCTCGTTGTGCGAGCAAAATTCTATATATAATTGAGTAAAAATAAAGCATTGGTGGTACATTTAATATGTCTTCTGATAGGTTGGAAACATTGATTCAGGCATTGACTTCTCAAATGAATAATTTAACTGCAGAATTAGGCATAATTAAGGCTCGTCTAGACGATACGCTAATAATAAACACGGAAGACATACATGTACGTGGACCATCCAACATAGGTGGACAAAACAATGGCGACCGCGCCGAAGAGGAATCAGGAGGAAATATGCCGGCGTTTTCAGCCGAATCGACGAGTTATTTCAGACCGTCTTCAGAGTTTAAGCCGATGTTGGCACCACTAGATGTGGAAAGGCAACAGTTGTGGTTCGAAAAATTTGAAGCATCAGTTCGAGCCCAAGAATTTACATTGGAAGCACCTATTGTGCGTGTAGCTGTTCAGGAATTAGTGGACCGGACAGTAGCAGTCCAATTGGAATTGCCGGTTGACCTCACGTATGAAGAATACAAAAGACGCGTGTTGGATCATTTCCGGGCTAGGCCTCAGGAAGTGTTCTTAGAATTATACAGCCTGAAACCATTAATGGGTGAGATGCCCATGGATACCATAGCACGTATCAAGCGGTGGTTTTCGAAGCTTACCGAGTCTTTACCCGGCTTGCAACCACATGAGGCCATCATGTTCATGCTGCTGGATCCTACCAGATACGGTGAAATATCCAGCGCCCACGGAGGCCTTGAAGAGAGATTTCAGGCTCTTCAAAGTTCGGCCATAAGGACAAACAAAGTGGCAGCTGCATCTCCACGCATGGGTCCAGTTACGATATCTGACAGGAGCGACATACCGTATTGGAATTCTTCGCGGCATAATAAGCAGTTCCGCGACAGAAGGCAACAGCCAGTGGCCTGGAAGCAAAGTCAGTATATAAGGACTCCAGCTCCGACGAATACGACGTATAAGCGTCAGCAAAACCCATGTACTGCTCCTCGAGAACGGCCAGTGCAGTGGGGTAACAGGGTGCACAATCTCACAAATAAAGGTGGGCGAGAGCAGGGCACAAATATTAATCCTTCGGAGGCTCCGACGGGTAGATCGAATGAAGACCAGCAGAACAAACAAAAAAGTGGTCCGAACCAGATGGCCTTTGAAGAAAAGGAAGTGTGGGAAACATTGCCAAATGTAAGAATTTTCATTAAAGTTAAATTTTTAGAACTCTTCAACGGACAGCCAGTAATAATGCAATTGGATACTGGAGCTGATGTGTCAGTACTACCATTGACTTGGCCATTGAACAATGTAAAACCTACGAAAGCAAGTTTATGTCAGGCATCGGGCGCATCGATGGTGGCTGTGGGCGAGTGGGACACGAAGTTGTTAATAAATGAAAATGTCTATCATATGTCTTTTGTTGTTTCGAATACGCAAACGCCCTTATTGGGACTTGATTTCATTAGAAAATGGGTTAAGACGATAGACTGTCAAAATAAACGTGTATGCCTATCGCGGCCTGAGGGAATAAGTTCAATAAAGTCTATATGTACCCCTAAGATGCAGGAGGAGACCAGTTGTCTGCCTGGGTGGTGGAAGAATCTTCAAACCCAATATAACATTATATTCCAACTGCCTGATTGTAGCGAGCGTCCAGGGCCGACGGTCGACCAGTTTAAGCTATGGCTAGAACTAAATGACGGTTACGAACCACCAAAGTATATGGTGCGCCTCCATAGAAATTAGCAGCAGCGACTCGAGCAACCCAAGAAATGATAGAAGCCGGCGTTCTTGAACCATCAACATCTGTTTTTCGTGCTCCGATGGTTTATGTTACGAAAAAGGATGGTTCGCTCCGACCAGCGGCTGATTTTAGGCAATTGAACTCAGTAACTAAACCGGACCCGTATCCCATGCCGGCTCTCCGTGATCTGTTCTTACAGCTAGCGGGAGGCATATGGTTTGCCGTTCTTGATCTTAAACAGGGATTTTGGCAATGCTACAAGCGGACGGATGTCCTTATTGGAACTTCATCATGTACTATCCAGTCCCAACTAGCCATCCTTCAATCTATCATTATAGGTTGCGATCTTGATATGAACCGCTGAGCAATTATGTACATACATTTGTTAGTAAAAACTAATTATTGCATCGTGTGGAAAAGGCAATTCATCTAGCAGACCGGTTTCGTCCTTATTGGGAACTCATCACGTACTGGCCAGAATTCGACGCGGACAGTACTCGAACCTGGACACATTTGCTTCGTAATCTGGTGGTCTACCCACTGAGCCACCCTATCGTACACTACACACAGTTTTCAGTTATACACAAACTTTTTCTTGGATAATTAAACTGAAACTAAAAGCCTTAAATAAATTAAATAAAATAATGGATAAAGGAAAAAAATATTAAAGGCTATAATGTAAATAACCGATTAACCAGAAGTAGTGTTATAAGCCCACTAATAAGATAATCTTATTACAATATGCTTAATATCTTGCTGCAACAAGTTCCAGCTGATGATTTCTGCGATCAATTATTTTAACATTTTTATATTTCATCAACCTAATGAAAACTAATCTGATTATTAGTTTTATTTGAATTTATTTGCCGTAGTAACACGATTTAAAAAGGTAAACTACACGATGACGTAAATGAGCACGTGTCCATACGGAAAATCATGAAGCTGGATGTCAATGACCACTTGCCGATTGTCATAATGCCTTACAGTTTACAATGTACATGCAAATACAGTAAAGTATATAATGGAAATAAGGTAAAATAATTTATCAACAAAAACCACCAACAGAAATTGACTAAATTCAGTCCTAGCACCACGAGAAAAATTTAGCAAATTTGTAGCATAAAATCGAGATTAGATACACAGTCAATGTAACTTCGTTTAGCTGTACATAATGTAAAGCTTGAATAATTATTATACGGATACGAAGCTCTTTATATAAAGCAAGAAGCACTCGGTCGACATATTCAATGGTTTTAGTCGACAGGCCACGAATCACCAAGCTCAACAATATTGTTCGAGTATCCAACCAAACCGGAACAACATTTTTACCGACATCAACAAAAATTCAAGAGGACTTATAACAAATTGAAAGAGGAACAGCTGTGAAAATGGCATCATTTTCATAATTAAAAGATCATGAAATTGCACAACTAGATGAGCGATAATTAGTCATCATCATCCTAACAAAAAGACGTTATTAACTGATGCTTCGCCGCCATATATAAATAAGATGAGAAAAACAACTAAATAAAAACTAAGTAAAAGCGTAGAAGTAATACTAATAAAAAATGAGAATGAGGGATTTATAGGGGCAATTGTAGAGCTCATATGAGTATATTTATCTAGATAATATACAGAAATTATGCAAGCTAAACCTCTACACAACACTATTATAGCGAAGTCAGTTTTGAGGCTAGGCAACGTCGGCACACAGCTTTCAAGCATTTTCCGTTGCATCGTACAACTACGCGATAAATACTACAAAATACACCCTCTGTGAACTTACCACGGGAACATCACAATTTACAAACAACGTGACAAGACAGACAACGTACTAGATAAATAATTTAAGCATGAAATTTCCAAAAAGCAAAAACCTAATCAAAGCACAATATAATAATAGAAAAATAACCAAATTTCAAGCATCATTTAGTTATGTAATGAGAATGATTACCACCCGCATACATACACAGACACACACCCAAACAAACTCAAAAGTCCTCACGCAATTACCTACAAACAATCGTACTAATGCTGCAAATAAATAAAAAGGAAACTAACAGTCAGACGAGTTATTATTTATTACCATAGTCGAAGTTGCGATCTTGATACAAACACCTGACCCATTAAGTTAGAGCACCAGATTCGGAAGCAGACGTGCCCAGGTCTACTGGATGAATTGCCTTTTCCATACTATACAATACTTCGTTTATATTGACAAATGTATGTGCATAATGGGTCAGGTGTTTATATCAAGTCCGCAACATTGATTAAAAGTAATTTTTATCGCCGCCCGCGCAACCAATGTTCGTTTAAGTACATACATTTGTCAGTTTAAACGAATTATTGCATAGTGTAGAAAAGGCAATTTATCCAGTAGACCGGTTTCGTCCTTATTGGAAACTCATCACGTACTGGCCAGAATTTGCCGCGGACAGGGTTCGAACCTGGGCACGTCTGATTCTGAAACTGGTACTCTCACCACTGAGCCAACCTGCCAGTACGTGATGAGCTCCTAATAAGGACAAACCCGGTCTCCTGGATGATTGCCTCGACTGCTCTGTTTCGCGCAAGATTTTATTCCAATAAGATGTACGCGGTTAAGTGGCCAAATAATCAATGCTGTGAACAGCTGAGTCAATCACGGAAGCACTGGTCTACCACTTCCATGATTCCGTGCATGCGAAATCATTACAGAGCACAGGGTCGTGCGTAATGCCACAACAATGACAACAGTATGACATGTGAGAAAAGCACCCATATTCATCTAACAAATAAAATTTCAAGAAAATTTAGCAGGACAACCCATCCGTAAGGAATATAAAAATGAAAATGAGTAGTGTCAAACTCACCAGAAGGCCAATAATCATTAGCAGATGCAAAAGCAGGACAAACGTAAGCGCGAATACTGGAAGCTAAAGAAAGACGAATAAAGAACAAACAGCATAATATTAGTGCGCATATTTATCACTCGTTTAACTATATTTTGATAACAGGACAAAACAGATTTTGGCATGAAGAAAAGAAAACACGAAAGGAAACGCGCATTCAAATTACCACGCGCTAACAGCTTTAATGAACCAGCTCTCAAGCTTCTAAAACATAACAGAGGACTGACTGCATGTTTTGATTGAAAGCATTGAACTTATTGCTTAGTGAAGTAGACGGAAAAGTCAATCGGTTTGTATCATTTAACAAAAGAAGCTGTAGCAAGGCTGATACGTTTTCAATGCATAGCAACATCCGATTAGTCTTAGGACACAAAATATAAGGTGTAAATGAAATCATTGATAATTAGCAGCAGCACATTGTTAAACCCGACGTTGGGCTCCGTATCAAAGCTTGCCGTAACGACCGTTTGGGCTGCATTGTTTCAAGACAGAACTGCCGGTTATTAGGCACAACAAATGATTCGCTGGAGCTCGTTCTTTTCTGTCATCAGTGAAACACTAATAACGGTTAAGAGAGAAAAAATCTGGCCACCACCACCGATTTCCAGACCGAGTGATGCAGGGATGGAAGTAAAGATTGCGCCGAAAACGTAATTAAACAGAGCGGAAGCAATTGCACATACTTGTCGAACGCCGGAGCCAACTGAAAAGGAATCAGAAAGGATCTCACCAGGCTAAATAAAGCTTTATGAGTCATTATATTAGGCTGCAGAAAATCTCACTACTTTGATTAGAATGAAATCATTGTGCATGCCTCGCGACACAGCGTCTATGGCCAAGTATTCAGGAAAAGATAAGATGGTGCGCCAATGATACCGGTGGTGAAGCTTAAGTGTGACAAAGTGCATAAGTTTGATCCACACACAAATCCACCTCAAATCCATGCCTGATTTAGTTTAGTTCTCTTCACTCTCACTCTCCTTTTCGTTGCAAATCCTTCTAAGAATAAAAAACATTATCAATTTTGATGCGGCCAGAACAAGCCTATACCAGTGGAACATGTTTCGGTATTGCAACAGAACTTTCATTCATCTACGACATATTACTCCTTCCAGATTTCAGCAATAAACTTGTGATAATTTTGAACTAATTACCTACCGAATGACAAATTCAGACTAGGGATAAATGACTCCTGCAGTTTTTCAGACACTCGTGAGAGTACAAATTACTGCCACTTCATGAAAATTGTGAGCTTCGGTGTCAATCCTTTAACTATGTCGATAGGCCACTCTATCACAAGTTTTACATTCTGCAATGTGACGAATTGAGAAGTTTGTTCTACAAGAAATGAAGACGCCCACACTCACTTGGTAGAACGACTGCTGATCCTACGCCAGAAATGAGCGTACAATCAAAAAAGGTCATCACGCTACAACATTGTTACCAGCAAATAAGCACCGTGTGGTTGGCAGCCCACTCCTGCTTTTCTCCCTTCATTTTGAATAGCTTTGGTGCTTAAAATAGACAAAAACGTTTCCCAGTCTTGTCTTCGGTAAACAAGACAAAGCTCGTGTAAAAATTTCCCCGACAGCGATTAGGATTTTACTCTGTACACTATCCGCTTATGTTACAGGTGGTCCAGCATATTCATTAACTTTCATGATGGACTTACTTCACATTTGGATCCGTTTTAATCGCACAATTGTTAAACCTTAATAAGGGCGGCATCATGAAGCGTAGTTTCAATCACTCCAACGGCCAGAAGACTGGAGTCAGATTCACTGATTGAACTTGAAGAGCACGTGTAGTACGCTCGCGCAGCCTCGACTGAATACAAATTTTTTTGTATCAAAATATGATCATACTGAATACAGTAGCACTTTACCGTCCAATTTCTATAGGTAATATCGCTACGCTTTGCTTAAGGACCGTTTCTAGCGCTGAACAATTGAGTTAATGATGATCAGGTTAATAATAAAGATAAGATCGAACAGTCCGATGCCAATGTCACATACATTTTCAGCCAGGCTGAAAAGCCAAAATGCTCGCTAGTTGTATACCTATTTCCCGTTTACTCAAAAAAGCGAAGTTTTCTTAGCCAGAGCTAAATTGGTGCAGAACGCAAAGACGCAGACTTTGACACGGAAAATACACTGGATTCAGCCAAAATCAAGCAAACCAGCGCCGTACATGACTATTTATCAAGGTGAGGTCGACTTGCACATTTCAATTCTGGGTTAGAAAATTGCGCTTTTTGCATAAAATTGTGCGCGCTGTTAAACTATACGCAAGGGTTTAAGAGTTTTTGCCCGGTCAACTTGCCAATGTGTTGGTAGTTTTCACTACAATCTTTTACTGTTCTATAAAGCGATACCGGGACTACTAGGAAATATTGCAGTTTCGCTATTATCGGTGGCTTCCGAGAAGGCTTCATAAGAACACTTTTTACCTTTAACATGGTTATAAACGATAATAGGAAATGTATTCTTCTATGCGTTGTAGATGTTAGAGTGAAAGATAGCTGAGAAAAAGATTAGTCAACTCTGAACACAATTACGATATATTTCAATAATTTGAAAAATAAAATTCTACCGAGGCCACATTGGATAGATTTGCACACACAACCGTGCTTTTCGTTATGAACTATGCACCCCCTTAATGTTAGGGTCCGCTATTGGAGCAGTTATCACCAACATCAATTCTGCTTTCAAAATAAATGTGAATAAAGTGAACTGTCCAGCTAAATCGGTATAAAGTAGTTCAAATGCCTAGCTGACTAAGTGACAGACTATTAATAAAGCTCGTACTCAACTATTTGTGCATCATACCTACAGGTGAAATTGTTCCAACTAGATTGAGCAGACAGAATGGGCCCGCATTACATAAGATAAATTACGAAGACGGGTTGGCTAAAGGATGATAGAGAAACAGGCGATAGTTCAACAGGCGTTGACCACTATAATGATCATTAAGCCGGAAATCTGTTTGCTTTACGTTGGTGCACGAAATCGAGACGAAATTAGTTAATAATGCGGAGGTCAATGTATGAGTGGCTATTACTCCGAGAATAATACCAACGAATGCACTTGATACCACCAAACAAGACGATTCCAGTCATTTTTTTATGACATATGGACGTGAATTGCAGAAGGTTGTTGCCTAGGCGCGTCATTGCCGAATGGAAGACGGGCAGCTGATTACCTATTTTCCTTATAAATGGTTTATACGGGAACTAATAACCCGTTCGGAATAGATTATATTTGATATTTTTTGTAAAACAGGTTTGTAATGTCTCAAAGTCCTATTTGAAAAGCCGAAACCCGGTTTTTCTTCATTTGGACTAGGGCAGTTGTTCTACACTGACTGATAGACCAGAATGGGCCTGTAGTATAGAAGATAGTCAATGAGGAGCGATAGGATGATGGAGTAATTTGTGGTGATTCACCAGTCATTGATCACTGCAATTGGGACTCAGACAGGATGTGAGTAGGCAGCCTCGACACTGTGAAAGTGTCGCTGAAGTTATTGTTCTGATTTCGTTTAAGTGATGACGCTTCGATGAAAAGGATTCGGCAAACCATTATTGCTGTTTCCGTTATTGTGCACGCGGCGGTGAAGTGAATATTCGTCCTCTAAGAATAGAATGTTAATCTTCGTTGAGAAGAATGAAGCTAATAATCCGTCCGTCTATAAATGATGTGATGACTTCAAGGAAAGTGTCAGCGACAGCATGATGATTGGTATTGGTATTGTATGCGCGCAGATGAAGCTAATAGCCGTGCGCCAAGTATTGAAATGACGAAATTTCGTGAGAAGAAAACTAGAACATTCGTCATTCATGCTATATACTAGGCGTCATGGTGGCCAGTGAGGATGGTTAACGAAAACGAGTTATGGTTTAGTTCCAGCTGCACATTACGACGTATCAGCCTTCCTGCCACAGGGGGAAGATGTGGTAGTGCAGCTAGACAGTAAGTTTGGCTCAATCGGTGTATATTAGTTGCTATGTCTCGCTTAGTGACTTTTAATAAATCCGGCACTCGACCCTTTCTTCTTTATTGGGACTGCGGTGGTCGTTCTAGCCAGATAGGTAGACCAGAATGGGCCTGCAGTAAAGGAAATAGGATGATGGAGCAACATGTGATGATTCAGCAGACGTTTACCAATACACTCTTCCTAACCATAGACTTAAACAGTATGTATGGAATTTCACAAGTCAAGAATGAAACTCGCTGTCGTCGGAAGAAGTATATTATCAATGCAGTACGAAGGTAGGCTACATGCACACACCTAGCCATAAAATTTACTCTAAAGCGCTCAAAAGGAAATCTGCATCAATCCACAGTAGTTTCACTATGATGAATGTACACATGCATGTAGTTATACTTACAGGAATGATTCCAAGTGAAACTTCAGTAATTTTTATGAGATCCATCAGTATAAGTAAATTCTTTTACACGGGGAGTTTCACGTGGTTTACCTTTTTTCTATGTTTGGTGATTATCGGACTGTTGAATACATCACTAGGAAATGAGTGTCGGTGTTTTCATATAAAATTGTGGACATTTAGTGATATAACAATGTTCAAGATAAGGTAATTGTGTAACGTTCTGTCACGCGAGAAAAAATGTTTTATTTAGGCAAGATGAGGATACCATTCTTCGTATTTTGGGATGTGTACGGTTCATCTGCATATAAAGTTTTGACATAAGTTAGCGTGAAGAATATTCCACATAAGTTATCCCCAATGAATGAGAAACGCTAAATTTGGTGGTAGTATGTTGGCATTGTCAAAAAGTTTTTAGTTAAAAGCCTACCGCTTGCAATGGTTTGGTCCCGTTTTAAACAGGCCACAGTAAGGCACTAATTACTAAACCAGCGCTGAGTTTTCGAAAGACTCAAGAGGACAGAATTTCTTAAAGCAGAATAATTTGTCGGTAATAATCGAAGTTACGTAGAAAGAGATAATCTATCAGAATTGGATTTACTGACTAATCAAAGTTCTTCGTTGGACACTTTGCGTGATATTGCAACGCATTCGGTGCAGTAATAACTATTTTCAGACAATCAGCTGATGGAAGGCTTAAAAAAGAAGGGACAAGTGAGAACCCATCAATCGAGGCCAAAAATCAGATCACCTGAAAATGATCAAAATTCAAGATTTTACCGACCTAAGAGTGCTATCAATTGTCCCGCACAAGAAAAATGCGGTCAAATCGACAACAAGAAGGACAGCACTGCGCAGCGAGATTTATCATTTAAATCAAAAATACGACAGTAATAACTATTTTAATTCATAAAGTATTTTTTATTGTCTGCCCTAATATCCGGTCTTCATACCTATTCTCTTATACTCGAATGTATCCACAAACTTATCCACGTCACACCCCATGCACACAACAATCTATAAAAACATATGTGTACTCTACTGAAGTGACATTAATAGAATAACTATAAGCAAACACTAAGGACTGACATACACGCATAACCGTGATGTCTCGATTTTTAATTTCTGTTCCGGAC
>JAQBSW010006843.1:0-45368 GCA_029291075.1 Eudiplozoon nipponicum | reverse complement strand
GCCAAACTACGAGTGTTATTTAGGTAACACACTTGCCTTTACCAGCAATCAAAGAGAAACAGCCGTTAATGTCGATATCAAATATTATTTACCAATATACATGCGCAAGTTGTCGATCAACTTACGTAGGCCGATCGACCAGACGGTTAATTACTCGAATGAGAGAACATTGCAACTTGAACGCCTGTTTTAAATCAAATGGTGAATACACGTCTGCTATTGCGCAACACATCACCGAAACATCGCACGTATGTTCTCCAGACGAAGCATTCAAAATAATTACTAAATGCAAGAACAAAAGGGAGCTAGCTACATACGAAGCCTTATGGATAAACAAATTGCAGCCGGATTTATGTAAGCAGAAGAAGCACGTACAAGCATTGAGTTTGAACTGGATGTGACGCACGCAATTTGATTGGTTTCTATTTTTCACACTCGCTTTGTTCACGTATTTCTATTTTGTTTTGCTTTCCAATTTATATATAAAGATATGTTCATGAGTAGATATTTGAGAAGACCATGCGAAAGAAAAATTTTCTTATATCTGATAAAATTTCTTTTTGTTTTTGCACATAAAAAGGGTACAATGAATTTTATTAAAGCTCGTATTTCAAAAGAATATATATATATATATATATATATATATATATATATATATATATATATATATATATAATTTTTTTTTGTATATTTATAAATGAGAATGAAAAATTTGTAATCATTTTGTAATATCTACACAAATACCATTTCTAATAGATATCAATACAAATTCTTAAATCCGTTAGTGAGATGCAGCTCACATAACTTGTAACTGGCCGAAACTTTTGTTTTCATATATCCTAGAAATGGTTGTAAAGGATAAAGCACGTCTAGTAGACTTATGCAAATTTTAGTTTTCAAAGACAAGATAATCCAACTAAACTACAAGAGTTATTTAAATTAACAAATTTGAAATAAAATGTCATTTATGTGGACCTTAAATATTATTTTTCAAAGATTACATGCGTAAGATGTCGATCAGATAATGTAGGCTCATCAACAAAACAATTATTTAACCGTAAAAAAGAACATTGCAACATAAACGCCTGTTTCAATTCAAATATTGTGTACACGTCTGCAATTCTATAATATTTTTTTTCACATTTATGTTTATAAATTGCGGTAACTTCAAAAACAGGAAGCTGGTCCACACCATTATCCGTACGCAAACATCAATTTAATTGTATTGCCCAGTACGTTGATAGTTCAAAATTAGGCTTTAAACAAGAATAAATCAGTAACTTTCTAACTATTATTCAAAGTGTATGAAGCTCTTGTGCAAAATCAGCGATTTATGAACATATACTACTTAAAGGTCACGTTTTAAATAGTATTCTTCGGTTCTATAAAGGCAAAAATCTGTTAAGAAAAAAGATGATACCCGCTTTTAAAATTTTATCAATGAACAGGCATAATTTTAACTTAAGTATTGCTAAATACATTTAAATATAAGTTAATTTAGACTGATTGCGAAGCAGCATCATAAACAAACCTTCATGGTAATACATCACATTTAGTAATTTCGGACATTCTTCATCTTCATATATATATATATATATATATATATATATATATGCTATATATATATATATATACTGCACATATAGAAAGGTAGCATGAATTTTACATTGGCCTGCGGTCAAAGCAGAAAATTTCTGAAAACTCTTGAAGAACTCAAAAATTTTATTATTGAAGAAAAACTTTTGGCATATGTTTTTAAGCGGTTACTCAGTTAACAGTAGATTTGGTGCGCAACATATAAACTGCGACTTATTTGATGAAATCTTACGAAGTTGGCGTACTTAATTAATAAACACTTAAAAGTAGATTAAGGAGTGTTGCAATAAGAATCGTGATTTCCTCTTGTGTTTTGTATGAGCTAAGTATTTTTGCAAGAATGTGATTTATTATTTTCCCGTTAAGCTTCTTTGTGAATATGAATATTGAAAAAAATATGAAATAGATATTGAACGTTGAGTTCTGTGTGATTTAATATCGGAAGCGTGAAGACGAAACCTGACAATCGTGAGTAGCAACTTCTTTCAGGGAATATAGTCGATCAACAATAGAGGCACTATCGATGAAAAATCTATAGAATTCATCTTAAGGCATAATCGGTATTAAATTTGAAGCAGAATTTGATTTCGTAGTTGAACAAAAAGTCGGCTTAGAACTTACAAATATTAATTATAAAATATGATTTAAACAATGTTTAGTTAATTAGGGTCACATCTGAAATTAAATGTGCAGAACAGCATACGATTGCAAAGCAACATTTCAAAGCGCTTAAAGATATAAGCAGAAATACAGTGATCGAAATATTGCGTGCAACAATTCGACATTACGATTGACTATAAAAATTATTTCAATGCCAGATAAACAATCTGCTACGACGCTTTTTTTTCTTTCACATGACTGATGGTAAAATTAAACTTCATAGAGAGGATTATTTGCAGATTTACTCTTTTCACAGAATGATTACAATCTTTCTGTAGAGCTTACATTAGCGATGCACTCTCCATCTTTGCGTAGAAGGCATGATACTAGAGATATTGTTCAAAGTGTAGGCAGCAGTTCTCTGTCTACTGACAATAATTTCTTTCATGCATTTTCGAATTTTATAGAATAAAATGCAGTCGGTTACAACTTATATGCGACATTCCGATTCAGTATACAACCTAGAACTATGTCTAATGCGTTGGCGGATTTATTCAATGGCACATGCAGCTGAGTAGCCTGCAATATAGTAACGTCTTAATTCGTTCAAACATTAGCTGACGGAATGCAACTAAAAGTAGACATGAGTTGGTCTGCGGTGATTTAGTCCTTTGAGCTACCTTGTTAGACTTATTTCTGGTTTCGTCATCATAGTTTATGAAACGACAATATTTACTTGCAAAAGCTTGTGCAGTTCTTCGTTTTTTGTTGTCGGTATTGTGACCACCTAATTGGATGGGCCATGCACTACTCGAGATATCGTCTGCGTTGTGTATCATTGTATCGTCCAGCGGGGAACTTAGTATGCCTAATTCTGCAGGATTAAATTACAAATTTGAGCAGTCGGTACGTGAATCCACTGCAACACACCAAGCCATTTGTAATGTACCAATAAATAGCATTTACTGAATTATCTGCTTTCATAGTATTTTGCTTGCATAACATCGATTTAATAAACCAAATTTAAAAATATTAATTAATTTTTGTTCACTTCGGCTCGAAGTCTGCTTTTATCATTGTGCTGACTGATTCATCCTTATACGGACGCTTCTGCGAGGAATTTCTGTCGAAATAATGTCCGCCCTAGATAAGACCCTTTGTTCATTCTTTGTCTTAAAGGTGGCTATTGCCACATCTTACACCCTCCTCAGGAATCGGCTTTGGCACTCTGCTTAAACGATCAATTGAGACAGCTCATGGTCCATCGGGTATGCTAACAAAAACTGTATTGTGCTCTGAGTCCACCCTTTTCACGCGATACGGCCCATCATCGACAGCTTGCAGTGCCATGGGCTCGACCTTCGCAACCATGACACTGTCGCCGACCTTTAGGCTAGTGCGTGTCGGTTGCCTAGCATAGCCTTGTCGCCGTGTGGCGCCAACATATTCAATTAACTTTTTTAATCGCTCCTGAATATCCGTTATGGTGCAGCGCTCGTGGGATCCTTGGCTTACAGGTTCACCTTGCAGTCTTATGTGTCCTCCCAAGAGCGTGGTCTTTGGAGCGAAACCTGTATCTGTTTAGATTGTAAAGCACATGACCCGCACGACAAAATGCAATTTGTCTCTCCACATTCCCGGGCGCTCGTGGCACTAACATCGCAGTACCTCTTCCATCGTCCTATATGCGCGCTCAGCCTTCGCGTTGGTTTGCGGGTGATAAGTGGCTGTGCTGGAATGCTTTATGTCAAGTTCTTGCATCACTGATTAAATACTTTTGACTCAAACTGTGCCCCTTGTTCGGTAAAAATAACTTGTGGTTCACCAAATGGACTCAGCCATCACTCTTCTGAGCACGATATAACTTTTTCTCTTGTGATCTTCTGCAGTGGTACAAACTCGACCCAACGGACAAACTTATCGACCATGGAAAACACATAGGACACCCCGCCGCGAGCTACCGGCAGTGGACCTCTAAGGTCGATATACGGAAACTCTTTCCGTGCAGTGGCATTGAAAGCAATCGGGGTGACTTTTTCTCGTTTTTGTGGCTTACAACGTTGGCATGTAGTGCAATGTTGACAGTAGCTACGCATTTATTTGGACATGCCAGGCCAATACAATCGTGACTGCAATGCCCCAATGAATCGCCAGGCGCCAGGATGTCCCAACGTTTCATGCTAAAAGGCCATTAATTCTGTTCTTTTCGATTCTGGTACAAACCATTGCACTGTTTGTCCTTCTTTCCGCACCAACAGGCCGTTCTGTAGGCTCAACGTTTTATATAATGCGGGCACCACTGCTCCGTTTTTTTAATTGATTGACTATTTCCTGGCACGTTGCATCTTTTCCTTGTTCTTCAAAGTCTGTTATAAGTGGCGAAATCCGCACAGCGGAAATTCTGCTGAGCGCATCGGCTGCCGCAATCTCGATCCCGGCTCTATGATGAATTGCTACATAGTATTCTTCCAGCTCTACAGTGGTTCGGTGTATACGTTTCTTCTCAATACACAGGATCTCCAATGCACTAGCGCTTTGTGGTCAGTGAAGATGTCTATGTGTCCCCCGATGACAAAATACCTAAACTTTCGTAGCGCCAATTGTACGGCAAGTAATTTCTTTTCTGTGACGGTATAGTTCAGTTCCGCCTTAGTGAGTGTGCGTTTTATATATTGTGCAGGACGTCCGTCAGCTTGTAACACCTCTCCTATCCCAATATCTGACGCGTCTGTAACAATTGACATATTACCTACCGGGAAAGTCAAAATAGTTGCCTCTATTAATTTCTGCTTGCATAGCAAAAACGCTTCTTGAGCCTCTTCCGTCCAACGAAACGGTATCTTGGCACTAGTTAACTTAGATAAGGGTTGTTGCGTAACCGCCATCCCTGCGAGGTATGGTCTATATAAATTCACCATACCAATAAACCGGCGCAATTGTTTTCTAGTAGTAGGCACCGGATAATCCTTGATAGGCTGTACATTCGAATCTAACGGCATGCATCCCTCCGCTGAGACTAGTGCCCCAGGAATCGCACTTCTCGACCTATCTGAACCTTTTCTGGATTAAAGTGTAATCGCCATTCTACAGCTTTGGCCAACATGTTCTGCAGCCTAACACGTAATTCGTGTACGGTAGTGGCCCATATAATAACATCGTCTACGTAAGCTGTTGTACAAGTTATGTCAGACACGAACGAGTCCATCATTCTTTGGAACACTTTCTGTGCGTTTTTAAGACTAAATGCTACCCGGTTGAATTGGAAATGACCTTGGGTTACTTGTACCGCTAAATTCCATCGGTCTTCGGACGTACGCCTATTTGCCAAAATCCCTGTTTAAGATCAAGCACGGCAAACCATTTGCCTCCCGCTAGCTGTAGGAACAGATCACGCGAAGCAAACATGGGATACGGGTCAGGTCTAGTTACCGAGTTTATTTGCCAGAAATCGGCCGCCGGTCGGAGAGAACCATTCTTTTTCGTAACGTAAACCATCGGAGCACGAAAAACAGATGATGACGGTTCAAGAACGCCGGCTTCTATCATTTCTTGGGTTGCTCGAGTCGCTGCTGCTAATTTCTTTGGAGTAGCACCATATACATTTGGTGGTTCGTAACCTTCATTTAGTTCTAGCCATAGCTTAAACTGGTCGAACGTGGGCCCTGGACATTCGCTGCAATCAGGCAGTTGGAATATAATGTTATATTGGTTTCGAAGATTTTTTCACCACCCAGGCAGACATCTGGTCTCCTCCTGCATCTTAGGGGTACATATTGACTTTATTGAATTTATTCTCCTAGGCCTCGATATGCATACACGCTTATTTTGACAGTCTATCGTCTTAACCCATTTTCTAATGAAATCAAGTCCCAATAAGGGCGTTTGCGTATTCGCAACAACAAAAGACATGATAGACATTTTCATTTATTAACAACTTCGTGTCCCACTCGCCCACAGCCACCATCGATGCGCTTGATGCCTGACATAAACTTGCTCTCGTAGGTTTTACGTTTTTCAATGGCCAAGTCAGTGGTAATACCGACACATCAGCCCCAGTATCCAATTGCATTATTAGTGGCTGTCCGTTGAAGAGTTCTAAAAATGTAAATTTAATAAAAATTCTTACATTTGGCAATGTTTCCCACACTTCTATTTCTTTAAAGGTCATCTGGTTCGGACAACTTTTTTGTTTGTTCTGCTGGTCTTCATTCGATCTAACACTCGGAGCCTCCGAATGATTAATATTTGTGCCCTGATCTCGCCCACCTTTATTTGTGAGGTTGTGAACCCTGTTTCCCCACTGAACTGGCCGTTCTCGAGGAGCAGTACATTGGTTTTGCTGACGCTTATACGCCGTATTCGTCGGAGCTGGAGTCCTTATATATTGGCTTTGCTTCCAGGCCACTGGTTGTTGCCTTCTGTCGCGGAATTGATTATTATGCCGCGAAGAATTCTAGTACGGTATGTCGCTCCTGCCAGATGTTGTAACGGGACCCACACGTGGAGTTGCAGCTGCCACTTTGTTTGTCATCATGGCCGAACTTTGAAGAGCCTGAAGTCTCTCTTCAAGGCCTCCCTGGGCGCTGGATATTGCACCGTATCTGGTAGGATCCAGCAGCATGAACGTGATGGCCTCATGTGGTTGCAAGCCGGGTAAAGACTCGGTAAGCTTCGAGAACCACCGCTTGATACGTGCCATGGTATCCATGGGCATCTCACCCAGTAATGGTTTCAGGCTGTATAATTCTGAGAACACCTCCTGAGGCCTGGCCCGGAAATAATCCAACAGTCGTCTTTTGTACTCTTCATACGTGAAGTCACCCGGTAATTCCAATTGGACTGCTACTGTACGGTCCACTAATTCCTGGACAGCCACACGCACAATAGGTGCTTCTAATGTAAATTCTTGGGCTCGAACTGATGCTTCAAATTTTTCGAACCACAACTGTGGCCTTTCCACATCTAGTGGTGCTAGCATGGGCTTAAACTCTGATGACGGTCTGAAATAACTCGTCGATTCGGCTGAAAACGCCGGCATATTTCCTCCTGATTCCTCTTCAGTGCGGTCGCCATTGTTGTGTCCACCTATATTGGATGGTCCACCTACATGTATGCCGTCAGTGTTTATTATTAGCGTATCGTCTGGACGAGTCTTAATTATGCCTAGTTCTGTAGTTAAATTATTCATTTGAGAAGTCAATGCCTGAATCAACGTTTCCAACCCATCAGAATCCATTTTAAATGTACCACACATGCTTTATTTTTACTCAATTATATATAGAATTTTGCTCGCATAACAAGCATCGATTTAATAAAACAAATTTACAAATATTAATTAATTTATGTTCACTTCGGCTCGAAGTCTGCTTTTATCATTGGGCTGACTGCTTCATTCTTATATGGGCGCTTCTGCGAGGAATTTCTGTTGAAATAATGTCCGCCCTAGATAAGACCCTTTTTTCATACTTTGTCTTAAAAGTGGCTATTGCCACAGTCGGTGTCTGTAACATTTTATATTTCCAACTTTGTCTTCTTGGATATTTATCAATCATGTCTGGTTTAATACCTTAGAAATCTTTTTTTACTATACCGACCACATTTTTCTGTTTAAAGCGAAACCAATCTGATCGATATGAGCGAGCAAATGTTTAGTTTCTGCAAAACATTGAATCTATTACAAAATCATCTACATAATAATGGGTGCCCGGGATTGTTCTATAACCCCATTCAGGAATCTCTCAAATCAATTTGATGCGTTTCACAAACCAGAGGTATTGCGTTTTTATTGATATAAACCAAAAGAAGTTATGACGGTTTTATTCGCAATGTTCTCTTAATCTAGAGTTATTTAGTGGTATGGTGATTTAATATCGAGCACTGTGGATAGTCTACTTTGGGCGACCTCGTGGATAATATCATTTGCGTTTTTAACGGATATCGATCGGGCATTGTGACTCGGTTATAAATAAGGCAACGCCAAATATTTTCTAAACTTCAAAATGTTGTTTGGCTGGCATGTATATTGGTGATACACACTGACTCGAACTATGACGAAAGATATTGTTCTCAAGCATCTGATCATAGCTGGACTTAGCTGTCTGTAACTTCTTCTGATTGGAAGTTCGAGTCGGGAAAATGAAAGTCAGTCTTTATTTGTATGTTATGCTGCGTTATGTCTAGTTGTACTGATTGAATCTAATGGATTGAAAATCTGTGGAAGATTTATCATACTTTTAGATGAGCGAATTCAAAGTGGTCATTGCTCGTTGCCTAAAAAATTAATCCGTGACTGGATCTGGATAGGTAACCATTACCGTACTAATTATCTGTCCATATTTTTCCAGAAAATCTTAGCCTTATGTGCAATATAAATTTTTTGCTACAACAAACGTGCACGGGAATCCACGACGTTGGCCTAATACGACTTTAGGAAATATCAAGCTTTTTGTTTTCATCGATCGACCTCTAGCGGCCTGTAGCTGTATATCTGTTCTGGACAGACCGTTACGTTTGGTGTTATTTATGATATATCAGCACCAGTATCTTACACGAAAGATACTGGCGCGAATGGTATAAAACAGCCATTAACGACGTGGTTTGATGAGTAGCAAAAGTAATACGCATCGGGCTTACTTTATCTGCAAGTTTCTGTTTTAGACTCTGAGCTTTGGTGTTGGGTAAAGCATTGGAGGGCCAATAGGGAATTCTACACACGCTTCAATCTTGAAATGTTTTATGCAATTTCTTGTTCCATGTACCCCCATAACATTATTTATGAACCAAGTAACAAGATTGATAGAAGGGGGACGATTGATAAATTTTATGGATGCTGATATGTATACATTGTAATGCTGACAGGGCGACGTGTAACTGTAAAGTTATGCATGGTGTGATTATGGCCGTAGAACATACAATCGTTGAAACGATTTATAAATGCATTGCAGGCAATGCAATTACAGTCCGAACAATCCATGCGACGAATTTGTATTATTTCTTTGATCTCTCTATTAAACCGGACAGCTGACCTTGTAAATTATCGACTTCTGCATCAACCGTCTTATAACTACTTATTTTTAACTAGCGAATAAACATAACATACTGGCTTTTGAGGGCTGAGACGTGTTGGCAGACAATTCTCGATTAATATTTGGTACTGAAAGTTCACATGAATGTCAAATAAAGGAAATGCCTGACATAGTATGTTGACAAATAAAAGTTGCCACGTTTATTAAATAAACGCAATAATAGTAAATATATTAAATTTGATCAAACGCTAATGTGTCTCTCTGAAACTAGCAGTAATTGACACCTAATGATAAGAAAATTCTGACTTGAGTAATTATATGTGAATTATAAATAATATAGCATTTGGAAAAATGCATTGCCGTTTGATCCTCGCTCGTCAGTTTTTCCGTCGTACGCTGATGATAATTAGGGAAGGTCGAAACGCGTCATTACGTGTCACAGCCAGTAGATTTGTTATGTTGTTCAACGACTAGCTAAATACAATATGATTGGTGTTCACTTCAACCTCGCAAACGTGATTTGAAGAATTGTTCACACAACCCGCGCAATTAAAAGTTATTTAATTTTATTACCTATAGATGTATGTGGCAAAATCTGCAATGAGTTGATGTTCGTGACTGCAGTGAAATTGTGCAGCCGATATATTCAGTCAAGTACAATGTATGTAAGATTATTAGAAGTGAGAGCCGCACATATAATTTTGCTTTCCAAACATATTCACTGCCGTTCGATCCTCGCTAGTTAGTTTTCCGTCGTACTCTGATGATGGCCATGGAAGCTGGAAACGCGTCAGTACGTGTGGCTAACGGCAGTTGTACTATTTTGTTCAACGACCGGTTAAATATAATGGAATTTGTGTCTACTTGAAGCTCGCCAACTTGATTTAAAGAAAGACTTCACCTATTCCAAATAATAACGAGACTTTTAACTTGATGTATTTTCTAGGCAATCTTACGTCATTTTTAGTTTTTTCTGCCAATATATATAATGTAAAATTAAAATTTTGTACCTTGTAGTAAATTGATTTAGTATTAGACCATAATTTAATTAATAAATTAAATAATTAAATTTAATTATATATATATATATATATATATAATGTGCTAAATAATAATAATTCATTCAAATACGTTCAGTAATACAGAAGAAATAGAGTTATTATCACTATTTATCAATTAGTCAATTAATGATATTTTGTATGAACAACAATTCATTGACTTCCTCGTAAAAAATAACAGCACATACACGTTAGTATAAAATGCGAAAAATTATGTTAGAAAACAAAGTATACATAGATGCAATAATATAGCACTTAAAATATTTGAACGAATTTTCAAGATAAAACATAGCGTTATGATCGAGGAAATCTTGATAAGAGGTAAATAAGAGCGAATTTCTTTCGCCAAAACGTACAAGATTACGACACAATTAACTTAAAACTCCGATGCTTTATTATCGTGTCTACAGTATACATAGAATAGCATACGATAGTATTCCTTATTTTTTGGATTCAAATTAAATATGATCAATCAAGTATAATTAACTTCAAGTGAATGCACATTGTGCGAATAAATGCTAATTGCGAAAAATATGCGCAGTGCGATGTGAATTATTTAGTGATTTACATAGCGTACAAAACCAGTTGAATATAAGGTAAACACAGATGTAAAATAATGCCCCTATTTTCCGTGTCATTCTATAAGGAAATACGGACACCAAAAGGGTCCAAGCACTTTGTGCAACGTTAAAATACTTCAATATATATTGGATTCATTTTTTCTCCAATGCTATGTAGCAAAGTTTAATTGACCTGCACTCTTATTCAGTCATTCTAACGTATTTTGACTATGTAAGTGATTTTAAGATTTCAATACTTATCATTTGGAAAGAGGTTTTGGTATGAGGAAAATTTCCAAACCCTTATGTCAATTTGTTGCAAAATGTATTTATTCTTAACAAGTTCAAAGGCTTGCCGACACATTTATCCACGTAAGTAGAGGGATTCCAGATATTCCAGACCTAGTATATCGGACTTGCTTAAGCAATTGACCGCTGATTCAGATTAAATATTATTACGCAGCAATCTATCGATAAATGGTAAAATATATAGGACAATTTCCATTCAAACGTGTTCTTTGCACAAATTCTCACATGTGTGGCAAAAGATTTTTATTGTTTTCCAAGTAGAGATTGCGTATTCCAATATCGGCCTATAAATTTTAATTTGTGCAATATTTGGTAATATGTGTCTACTTGTTAACAAATATTTTCCTTGTGCTGCCGACTATTTATCGATGTCTCTCGGTAAAAGCTGTGCATTCAATAATCGACCCAAATACATTTATTTATTTATAGTGTTATCTTAAATCTATAAGTATCAACAGTATAATGAATAAAAATACGGTTAAATTCAGTATTAATATGTATTTTAAAAAAAAATATATATATATATAAATATATATATGCCATATATATATATATACTCTTATATATATATATATATATTTAAATATAATACTAAACTCATTAGTTTATAAATATCTGCTCAGGACATTAATATCCAATGTTATGGAATGCTTCGATATATGTAGGTTTTTTAATCAATTAGGAATGCGGTTTTTGATCATCCGCGATTTGCCAGGTTTGGCATTTGATTTCTTTCAATTTTCTAATTTGGTTTTGCATATTCTCGATCTTAGACTGAAAACTTGATGTACTTCACATATACAGTATTATAATTTTTATTGCGCATTATTTATTTGAATAATCATGCTCCATTTATATAAATTAAAGTTAAATATTATGCGAAATACCGGGCGATTCTCAACCAGCTATTCGCCTTCACAATAAAATTAAATTATTATAGAGTATAACATTTTTGAAATATAGATTACGATAATAAGCGAAGCCATATTTTTCTAATCTAGAATATTCTTAATAATTTACCGTTCATTTATAAATTTGTGCTTGTTGAATTGAAATGAATTGCTCAAATTGTCAACATGTTTTAATATTAATCGCTCAATTTTCTTCATAAACGAATAGATGATTAAAATTATATTATAATTATTGACATTATCTATCCTATTTAATTTAATTGTCGGCTGTAACATAATTGTTAAAACACAAGCTGTCTTTGTGCCAACACTGAAAGTTTGTCCAAAAAATTATCACTGTATTTGGATAGACTGTTGGTAACTAAAAAAGATTATCAATCGATATACATAAATAATCCTCTTCTTTTTAGATGAAATTCTCATCGTTAGTTTTACTATCATCTATCCATCGAGACTTAGATGATTTAATTAGTAGTAGGTCAGGTAACGTATTAGTTCAGCTTAGGCTCTGTGGATTGCAAATTAAGCTTCCTAATCATTCCACCAAATGAATTAAAAATTTTGTTAAAGTTTTATAAAACGGTAAAATTAATTTCTCTACTTTAGGCATGCGGTAGTCACGCAATTGTTTGTAGTTCAGTCTAGAATTATTTTCAGTTTTGGACAGAATAATCCCTTCTGTGTTCCTACCAATAGGCAGAAGTGCTGAGTATGTTTTATTATTAGTAGTATTTCATCGAAGTTTTAAACTACATTTCAATATAACATCACGCCTACGTTTTAATTTAAATGATCTTCTATCTATTTTTTGGTATAATATCGACAGACGTGCAAGTTTGAAAGGAATTATGTTATAAGGCACACACTAAATTGAGATGATCTGAAGTGTCAGAATTATAGAAGCGAGCATAGTCAACAATACCGCATAAAATCTCCAAGTTTATTCTGGAAAACTTAGCTTGTGAATTTGCAGCTGTGATACTTTGAACATTGGCACGCAGTTTATTTCATTTTACAATAATTTGTTTATGGTCTAACTCTTCAAAGTAATTAAAAACCGCACAACGTCATCTGTGAACCAAGTCAGACCCAAGTAAACATGATATACGCATTTCCTAACTCTTTTTGCTTGGTGTTTAACTTTTTAAATCGTAGATAGAGAATATATTGATTATTTCACAGTGGTGTATTTTATTAATTTCCTATAATGACATTTTACCCATGGATATCTACAATAAATTGTAAGACATTCGCAGAATGAACATCATCATTTAAGCGCACATAAGGTGATATATAAAGGCCTGTTTGATACAAAGTATACATTGTATATATTCAAAATATAATAGCATTGGCTTCAATATTATGCTTCAGTTTTGCATGAAATATAGATTTTTTGGAATGCGAGCCTTAATAAATGTCATAGTACACATTCCCTGTGCAAAAATAAAAGAAAATTTATCAGATACAAACACCGTTTCTTTCTTATATTATTCTTCAAATGAAAATCTCTTTATATATGAACTGAAAAGCAAAACAAGATAGAAATATGTAAACCTGGACAGAGTGTGAAATAAGGGAACAATCAAGTAATTTTGCACATCAACTTTTTTTCGAGCCCCATGCCTGAATATGGAACTGGATCAATGAAAGCAGAAGAAACATTTTCAGGCATTGTGCTTGAACTGGAGTTGATTGATTGTACCTTTATTTCACACTCTCTCCAAGTCTACATTTTTATTTCATTTGACCTATTAATTTATATAAAATAAGATGTTCATTTGTGGATACTTGAGAAGAGTATTAGGAAGAAACTGTTCTTGTATCGGAACAAATGTCTTTTTCTTTTTTTATATGGAAAGGATACTATTAAAAAAAGATTTACAATAAATAGGTCAACCTCCAGCATTTTTATTCAATTGTCCTTCTTTAGAACAAACTATTTAGAAATATCATATTTATTCCAACCAACATATTTTTAATCAAAATTATTACTTATTGTCACATTATTCAGCATAATAATTTCGTTCTTAATAATTTTAACATTCCGTAAAATAATGATAATTATCTAAAGACATATATATATATATATATATATATATATATATATATATATATATATATATATATATATATATATATAATGAATCTGCCGCTGCAAAACATGAATTCGTTAACATTTCCCACCTAGTATGGTAGCTTAATTTTAATGATAAATCGCTGATGACAAGTTATAACCTGAGAACGAAATATATGTCAAATGGACTCAAATTGGAGTAAAAAGACCACAAATACAGAATTTTGGTATATATCATAAAAATTGAATGTACTGCTTGGCAGATGTAACGCTGTTTATGAAGTTTGTAAATTCATTGGCACTCGAGTAAGAAAGGTTACATTTTATTATGTGAAACCATCTGAATAATTCAACACGCTCTATGAAATAATTCTGATACCAACTCACAATAATAAAATGATAAAGAACATTATATATATATATGACCAATTTTAAAATAATGATGTTAAAATCTAAAAGCCCAAACAAGTTGAAAAAAATTATCCTAAATGGCTTAATTGAGTACTTTCGTGAATTCAAATACATTCTTTGCAATGTCCAAATCTCGCTGTGGTTTCGCCAGAATCTATGGATAAATATCTAGAAGTCTACATCATTAAGTAATTCACTGTGCGGTTTGTGATTAACTGACATTAAATAAGCCTTGCAAAACTGAATTAAACAGTAGTCCCGTTGTTCATATAATCAGTCGTAAGCAGTTGTCCAAATTCATCAAATTTCAGTATAGTTTCTATTGAAAAATGACACAACAATAAATTTGCTTCAAAAAGAGGAGTTTTAATAAAATATTCTTTTTCGTAACTTTCAATTTGAATATATAAATAAATCGGTTATTAAGGCATAAAATTAGTAAAAATAAATATATACTTCACAGTTCAATTTAACCATTTCATTGCTCCAGAACTCAACTCGACTGCAGTTTCTGATGCTTTGTTAAGTCAAATCTAAAATGTACGGGAATTATATATATATATATATATATATATATATATATTTATATATTACAGTGATGACCAGGAAATTAGATGCGCACATGCTTCAGCACGCTTACACACACAAACGCGCAAAACCTTCATGTGCTAATTTTTTAAACCTCCGCAAATTTCTTGTCATTGCTGTTACTTCACCAGAACTTTCAAGATAACTATTTGTAGAAAAGATTTATCGAGCCAACCCAATACCTGGCTATGATAAATTGGCTATGAAATATCTCACTTGGGAAGAATCGGGCGCTGTGGTAATGTATGTCTGAGGAGAAATAGCCTAACTGCTCTACAGTTTGTATTAAGCCTACCATCTTCTTGTCTCACTAGCAACACATGAGAAGAAAAAATGAATATGACGATCGACGTGATTAAAAAACCTTGGGCATGTCATTTGATTCTGCATTAATAATGCTTATCAATTTTTTTCTTGGATGCGTTATTCTCAAATGATATCTGTGATACAACAAAATGCCTGCTAAATGTAAATAATGAGGACGATCTCTTTTCAATCTAATAATTGGATTTTTTTAAATTTTGCTAATGCAAAAGCTCCTTAGAGCACAATGCAGGAAGTACCGGTCAAATAGTGAAGAAGTGAATTCAACTATAATTTTGACTATACAAGGCGGGCAAATTGAAATGAAATTTTACATCAGCTGAATACGAATTTTATAAAAAAAACACACTAACATAAGGACTGATTTGCAGGTATTTCTCAAAGTCGAATACGAAAACGGCTACACACAAGAAAAGCGGTTATTCACAATATGCTCAAACTTCAGCTAAATGAAAGAAAGGTTAATTTTAAGATAATTTGCATTTACCGCCTAACTTTAAAAAAACATTTGTTCAATGATGATGAAAAATATTTCCTGGCCACATTTTCCTTTTCATTTCAGTCTTCCTGCATTTATATCTTTACGCCCAGGAAAGGTTTTTGGCAAAAGGGGGATTCTTACGTCCGCACGTGATTTTAATTCGAATGTTCATGCCCTTAAAATCATTGTGTAGGTTTTTGCTTTCTACGTTGGAATTGAAATTAATTTTTAGGCATCTGTGTGGTAGAACATTTTCGTTACATCAATTTATAACACATTAACAATATCTTACACGCTTTCTTAGGCACAATCCATTGATATTGGAAATATAATATTTAACGACGATTCTCGCTGGGTATTTATATTTTAAATAATATAAACAATTATTCACTGAATTTATCTTTAAAATATTATCATTTATTATTATTAATCTCTATTTTCTCTTGATATCCTAAATCACCTGCAAATAAATCATTTCGTTATTGTATTGTACAACTGTCCCACATTTCTTGACCAGAAATATAGTTGGTTTAGAGCATAGTATCGGCTCCTACGATTGAATCGCCTGTAAACACAAAACGCATTTTTTTTGAGAATATGCCTTTCTTTTATGCTGACTTCAGTATAACTTGAAGGTCCTATTTGAACTAATTTGGTCCTTGTTACGTAATACATTGCATAAATATTATTTCTTTCTATCGTTGGGTTACATATATGACAAAATGTCTGATATAGCTTCTTTTTTAAATTCGTGGTTTTCTAAATCTTTTTCAATCATATTTTAATCAGTTTTTATTTGTAATACGGTGTATTGCATTACTCTTGTCAAAAAACCTTTAATGTCATTAGTTGTGTACAAAAGCCTTAGAAGAAACCTTATGTTTCAAGAATCACTTTTTTGTCAAATTCTTTAATTTCCACATGAAATAACTTAAAATTTATTGTTATATTAGGTTTGGTTAAGTTTTGGAGAAACGATGAGCATAGATTTAGTTGCATAACGTTTTCACTATCCAGAATAACAATATTAAAATTCAATCGCACATAATATTTTTCTATACATCTTTCCATGGTTTCCATAATCAAGGTCTTATATACTATAAAGGGATATTTGTAATAAGCTACTAGATTGAAATAGGTGTTAAGCCCCAATAATTATGTTTCCAACAATTATGCAGCTTTGAGGCAGATTATTAATATCAATTTGAGCAATTACCTTAATCAGAACAAAATTAAGTTTTTTTTAATTTTTGCTATAATTACAGCTCGGAATTTATACAAACAACATTTTTCTCAATTTAGCTATATTGTTTCCTTCTTATCATTTAACAAAAGAAGTTTATTTTAGTTGAAATGCTATGATTTTTCTAAAGTTTTTTCATTTGCATTTCTTTTGAAATTAACTTTTGGCATTGGATTTAATGAAGACATTTTGGGTTATAGAATTGTTATTTAGGCTTCTAAGTGAACGAGATGCATTAATAATTGTTGTAATGAGGATTATTTTATAATTTTATTGTTATGAAATGCGAAATCAAGGATTGTCTTTCGTTTTTTTTGGTGCCTCAATGTAATTAGACGAAACTGCAGCTTGTCGCTAGTGGCAACTTAGGATTAAGTATGTTGATTAATGAACAAACGTTTTTAATAAGCCCATAATACAATCGTCAAATGCCGAGAGGCGATGGTTAAATTTAAAACCTAAATTGATTAATTAATATCAGAATTTACTCACTTTTAGCAAAGAAGGTGCTCCAATATTTAAAACTATCTAGTGTTTTTTGTCTTCGGCTTGGACATTGAATGATTAAGTATTTGCACTGATTTTAAATGAACACAGATAAAAATTAAGCAATATCTATTTAGAAAGAAAACTTTCAGTTTTCCAAAATAACGCTGGAAAGCATTCTTCAGCCAGCGCTTAAACACCAGCCTATCTCATGGAAGGAGACAAAATTTTGTTCGTATTATACTTTTACAACAAGCCTCAACTAAATTAAATTGGATTCTAGTTCCTGAATCACCCAATATTATGACAAAATATAATAGTCCTCGGTAGTTACTAGTCCTTGTTATATTTGGCAAATAATTAAATTTATAAATTTTTGTTAGTTATAATATATTTTAGTGTTGCAAATTAGATACTAAAATAAATATAATGATAATTAAAATACGTATGTAAATAAATCTTTAACCCATAATAATGCAACAAAAGTGCAATGTCATCCGTAACAGTTTTCGCTGTAAATGGCAATATTTACCCTGTCGCCTGTATATTTTATGATATACTATTTGTTCTTCCATAGAAGAAAAATAAATAATATAATAGGTCACTGTGTTTATGCCACAATCCCTTATATTCTTAGTTGATGTTATTCATATTTACTCGACTTACGCTCATTTGATGTACACAACTATCTTTAGTCCAGCTGAAGCTATTAGCTCACGAAATAAAAATTTCTTTCGTGTTTTAAACTATAACAAAATAAATATTTTTTCGAAAGGATTCAGCCTTGATCTTTTGAATTTTATAAATAACTAAATAATTTTTCGACCAACCCCCACATAAAATAATTATATTTTAAATTTATTTATATGGCTTTAATTTAAAAAATGAGACGGAAAAACACAATCCTGTTGGGAACACACATTTGTGCCAGCCACTTACATTAATAACTAATAGAGATCTTCAACTAAAAAATTACTTATCTCCAAACAACATCCAAGATAAAAAACTTTTAAATTTAATTTTTAAAAAGCAGGAAAAACACATACCAGACACTTATTTGTAAGGTATGGATGACAAGCCAACAATTTTGAAAGATTTGTAAAAGGTGTGATCAGTTAAATTAACAAAAGTATACATTACGACATTGACTGGTGCACAAACATGCAATGCTCCAGGGAATTTACAGTTGTGTACGTATTTTTTGGCTTATTAAGTTAATGACATTTAAGGTTTCAATGAGCATCTTCCGCTAATCTTAGAGCTCCAGTCTTCTTATCTATTAAACATAGAAATGACAACTTATTAAAATCATTAAAATTTTAAATTAAGAGCAAAATATTAAGCCAATATTTGCATGAATGAAAGTGGTTTCCTAAACAACTAATGAGATTCTGGCGTAACTGGCGGTACGCCATCAGCCTATTACACAAACGATAAATCTATTCTTTATACATACCAAAAAGTTTCATTTCACACAAAACTTGACAAAAAGCGAAGATAACTTAGTTAGTGGATAACTGAAATGAGTGTGTAGCCTGCGGTGAGGTGGCTTAATTGTTAGACCAACAGATTCTGAGGGAGAAAGTGCCCAGGTTCGAGCCCTGTCCGCGGCAAATTTTCCACAGTAATTGATGAATTTCCAATAAGGACGGAACTATTCTGCTGTTGAATTGCTTTTTTTGCATTATGCAATGCCTAGTTTATACTGATATATGTATGTATAACATGGGATTGGTGTTTATGTCAAAATTGAAACCTTGATATAAATAATTCCATCCCCAGTTTAATTAAACTGAAAGCTTAAATTGTCAGTAATATTCCATCAGGTTTTATATTGCCCATGTTATTTAAATAAAATCAGTTACTAACTTGTCGTTACCTAACGCAAAAATGCATACACATGCTTTACATATATTCAGAAACACATGTAGGTGAGTACATGTCCCTTTAATATATATATATATATATATATATATATATATATATATATATATATATTCAAACCATTATGATTTTCACTATGACTTCTTAAAACTAAACATTTGAATATGCAGTAGCATTGCACAGCTTATTAGTCATCTCAAGTCTCAAATCATTTTAATGCTTTCATTTAACAAACATTATACTTATAAAGCAGGTCGCTACTCTCTTATATTGGTACATACTGCTTCAGAACAGAAGTGATAATTCACAGTGACACCAGAAAAGTGTTATGTGTAAAAGCATGGAATCAGAAATTATTTACGAAATAACAATTCCCTAAAACAAATTTACCGCATCTCAAATCTTCTCTAATTGGATGTATATCAGGGTACTTCTATCAGCAGAAGAGAATATCGAATTAAGTTGGGAATAAGCTGCTGGTTTAGCATTACCTCACCTCAGTTGAATGACAAAAAGATATCTTACACGTTTCAATAATAATAAAGCTAACTGTTTGTGGGTGTACGTGTTTTTGTTTGGCTGTTAGAGCGCAGGAAATTGCCTATGCTAGTATTTTGTTTGTGCCTGCACTATTGCTTGCAAGCAATGTCCTTTGTGTTATTTTTGTGATTTAGTTTAATGCAAAAATGTGGCCTAACACGAATTCAACATGCAAGTATGTATTAGACGTTGCGAACCTAGTAACAAATTAGTTCAGTTGCCTTTGAAGTCGCATTATTGAATACTCTGTATAAAGCTAACTCCATTACTACTTTAGAAGACATTCGTACAAAAGATTGTGATATCCAAGTGTCCAACATTTCTTGGACAAATATTTAGTAGGCATAGTGTAGTACTGGCTCCTACTGATGAGTCGCGATTAAGCACGAAAAGCATGTGTACACGAGATTGCACGTGCAGTTCAAGCTGGCTTTGATTTATACCTCTGGTGGTATTTCAAATAATTTGTAAATAGTAAAGCAACACATAATAAACAAAAGGAATAAATGTAACAAATAAGATTGTTTAATCATGTGTGAATCATTATCCTACTTCTCGAAAAACAAATTCATAATCTCAAACACAAATAACTATGAAAAATATGCTATTTTTACACGAAATATTTCAATTTTACATTACGAACGAGAGCATTTTATCGATTAAACTCAGAGTTGACTTTTACGCCAATTGAGCACATATTGGAATAACTTGAGGTAGGGCTCGTCTCTTTAACGCAATACTTTTCATTAATAATAATAAATAATTGATTTCGTTGTCTATTCTCTGTTAATTAGAAAACCCTCTAATTATAAATGCCTTGTTTTAAATAACAATTAAATGCTCTCAAATCTTCTTTTCTTAGCATAATTTTCGAAACCACATTTTAGGTTCCTTCTTCAACCCACAGCACATCAAAAGTTCTAAAAACAAAATAAACAATGCAACAGTGATACCCAATTTTAACCGCTTCGTTTATACACTTGATTACGTATTTCTTTAATAAATAGCTTAATCTCACTTGACAGTCGTGTGTCACGTATTTCTGTGTATGTGCTTTTATATAACCGCCAAGCCTTTAGTAACATTTAATAAAACGCCGGGTGAAATCAAATAAAAGAGATGACGGCAGCGAAATTTCAATTTTTAGTTTACACGACTCAAAAATATTGCTGAATTCTTACTATGCCCCATAATACAATGTAGGGTGACCTTCTAGGATTGGAAGGGAAGCAATTTTAAACAAATACACTCTTCAGAAAGACATGCCGATGCAAGTGATAAAAAAATAAAGTATGACAAATATTGCAAGTTCTGTATATATGCACCTGATCCATTAATTATTTACATATGTCAGTATAAACTAAGGATTTTATATTGTAGAAAATGCAATTCATCCAGTAGACTGGTTCCGTTCTTATTGGGAACTCATCATGTACTGGCTAGAAATTGTTGCGGACAGAGCTCAAGCCTGGCAATTTCTAGCCAGTACATGACGTGTTCCCAATAAAGACGATACCGGTCTACTGGATGAATTGCTTTGTATACACATATGTAAAGAATTAATGTTTCAGGTGCATATATCAAGAACGCAACCTTGATTATAATAATTGTTATCATCGCCCGCGAAAACAATGTTCGTTTAAATATTGCAAGTGTTATGTTTAACTTGAACCAGTCCATTTATGCATATGAGTGGCGAAACTCATAAAAGTTAGTGCGGTTTTATTAGACAGGCCCACGATACCTAGCTTCGTGTGTATGCATATGTTGTAGAGGTATTTGATCCATTATAATATAGTACAATTAAGTGAGACTTCAATGACTACCTGCTACGTTTCACCTTGCTCAAGTCGAGCTAATTACTTTTGCTATAAAAAGTTATTTAATCGAACTAGTTAGGGAGGGGGCAAAGTTATAAAAATACTAAAATAGTATAATAATGCAATAATAAGGCAATTCAAAATAATTAAAATTAAACTGAAAATTCGTTGCAAAAATTACCTAATGAAAAGATGAGCATTGTAAGATAATGAGATAATTACAATTAAAATCTATCAATACATAAAATAAAATGAGTATTAAAGGAGGAAATATTGAAGGTTAGTATTCCAAATAATTGATCAAATAGTTAAATACTGTTTGTTGCGAAGAACTAATATATATGCACGTATGTATTAGGTTTTGCGAACCTAGTAAAAAATTAGTTCAGTTGTGACCAGAAGGATAAACCAAAAGGCATCATGAGCGGAAAGTATAATCTCATGCACATTCGTTTCGTGCTTACTGGCGACTCATCAGTAGGAGCCGGTATTACGCCTTTAACCACTATATATTTGGTAGAAGAATGTGGAATAATAGGACGGTACAATCTCCTAGACGAATGTGTAAACCTGTAATAGTGAAGCTAACATAATCTGAAGTCAACGACAATACGACTTCAATGCTAACTCACACTATATAATATATATACCGAGTCTGTAAAGGATACTAACACTATGGCTATTGTGTTAGTAACTGATACCTTTTTTGAAATCGATGAGTACCGGATACTAACACTATGGTTTCCGAGTCGGTACATGATACCAACCTGATGGATATAAATTTATGCTAAAGTTCACCCAAATTGAGAATTACAACAATTTCCGAACACCTGTTACTCCAGTTAAACCATGCACTCTGGCCTTCATCGATATCAGTTATCACATTTCGCGGTAAGCATGACATCATTCAATTCAATATATTACAGTTAAATACTGTTTGTTGCGAAGAACTAATATATATGCAAGTATGTATTAGGTTTGCGAACCTAGTAACAAATTAGTTCAGTTGTGACCAGAAGGATAAACCAAAGGCAGCATGAACGGAAAGTATAATCTCATGCACATTCGTTTTGTGCTTACTGGCGACTCATCAGTAGGAGCCGGTATTACGCCCTTTAACCACTATATTACACATTCTTCTACCAAATATATAGTGGTTAAAGGGCGTAGCTTGCTCCTATGATCACTCAATGGCATGAAACAATATTGCATAATTCACACCTGCTAATTTATCCTACAATCTAATTAACAATTTAGACTAAATAATATATAATTGATCAAATAGTCGTAAACGTATAAGCCTATTAATTAACTAATCTGAAACCACTAAACATTATCACATTATAATGATCAACAGCAGTTGAACCACCAAAAAATGCTCCAATTATTCTAAACTGCAGGCCAATTCGTATCCAGCGATGTTACAATTAGGCCAATTTTGCCAGATCGACTTTTCGACTGTTCGCGTAATATATTTTACATCATGATTACTTGGGCCCTGCTTTGCAAACCAAGTTGTTTGTATCCACTATCTTCTTTGTCCTCCCGATATTTAGCCATCCTGTTTCGGAAGCATTTTCTGGCAATAAAATCATTCTTTCACGAATTTGACAATTATTAAATGAAGTGTCAAATTTTATTTAAACAGATTCAGTTATGCTTACCGGTAGATGTCTTAGGCATAACGGAATTGTCACTAGATTATTATGTCATGTGCACGTGTGTATTTTCGTGTTCAGATGTTTGCACGTGTACACTCATCCAAGTTAAATTACTGATTTCTGATAGCACATACTGACAATTCAAGCGTAAGACAGAACTCTGTTTGTGCGTGTTTGTGTAGTACTGAGAAGTAATCAGTTACATATAATTCACTGAATGTGTGAGTTCATATAAGTGAAACTTAGTTGATTAATGTGAAATAAACTTTGTAATCGTCGAACCTATTAATGTGCACTTTCTTTGTTTTTTACGATTGAAATTCTGGTAATGAATTGGAAACGATAATGTAAATACAACGACCGAATATTATTTTCAAGTTAAATACTCGAGAGATAGTAAAATAATAAATTTCCTTAGGATAATAATTTTTTTAAATTTTTGTCAGAAATGAAAACGGAAACAGGTCTTGAAAAAAAAGGTATTAGTAATATTGTAAAGAAAATGTGCTATTTAATGTAAGGAATTATAAATTTGTTAAACTCTATAAAGAATCAAAGTTAATATTTACAATAATTTAGCAAGAAATAAAGCTCAAATTATATGATAAGCCTAAAATTAGTTAAGAGATCGTTCATTATTCAACTATCGACATCTGCAAGTTAATTGCATTTCACCATTCTAACTCTTTTGCATGAAGGACTATCCGTTTCTGATTTGTCCAATCTTCACGTCCAACTAATATCTAGTGCTGATTTCCAAATTGAGCCTAGCGATTTTTCCACGGTTTTTTATTTCATCATGTAATCTCATTATGATACGTGTCAAAAACCGTTATATGTAGTTTTAGCTCCTTTATTTACTATATGTCTTGCAGGATCTTATTTATTAACATGTCCATATTTCCATTTAGTTATATGCTCCCCTCTTTTTTCGTTAATTTGGCGCACAGTTACATCAAAAGAAAAGGGATTATAGTCCTTAGATAGAATTTAATTCATTCCTCATGTGTATAAAGGTTCAATTCCCTCCTTAGTTCTTGGAATTTTAGTAACTTATTGGTAAAACAAATGGAACATTTAACCGTATGCAATTATGGGCATGGTAATAGATCAGATCTTGCACGTCATACAATAGAGACAGTGCATAAATTTATTGGTATGGTCGCAGAAGCTTATGAATATGTGGCCGTAATCCATCTTTCAAAATAAAATTTTGAGATGCCATAGTAAATGAAGAAGCCTTGGAACAATTGTTAGAATTAATGTGAAATACAGCAGAATATAATGGTATGATGTGAAGTTTGTTTGAATCAGAATCAAACTCTCGTTCAATAAAGAAGTAAAAAAATTAGGTCACCAATGACGTGGGATTGTTAACTAACGTCCTCTGAATTAATTTTAGGCTTATCTCATAAATATATCCGTTATTGCTCGATTTCTTACCGCATCTATTAACCTAGGACCCTTATACAGTTTTAAGACTTCAATAAACCTTAACGTTAACTAGCAATATTTCTCTCATGTAGGCAATATTCGAATTTAATTATGAACCTCAGTTTACTTAAGATTATTTTTATTATTATAAGAAAATTTATTATTTTTCTAAGTCCTAATTATTCACCGTAAATAGAATTTGCTGCCAGTATATACACATTGACTTTATTCCTTCTTTATCTGAAAGTCACTCGTTACTAATACATTTTTTCGAAAATAAGCGTTTAAAATTTTTCTGACATGTAAAAAGTAGAATTAGCATTATATCACTTAAATTTCACTAATATGAATGCAGAAGAGCATCTACATACATCTAACTGATAATTTTTGAATCCTTAATAAATTCACACATACAGAGGCATGGCTTACGCTTGAATAGTGAATTGTAAGTAGGTTATATTGGATCACAATAATTTCATCTGTATGTTTGAACACGTGCAGACACTCAAAAGCATACAAACACACACACACACACACACACACACACACGAAACACACATATTTAGTGAGAAGACAGTTAGGCTTAAGAGCCCTACCAGAAACTTTAAATGAAGCAGTTTAAACTAAATTTCCCACTTGACCTAATATTTTTCAATTCCTGGTTTGGTGACCTTGCATTTGAAAAAGTTTTCAAAAACAGGAAGTAGAATTTTCCGGAGTAAATTTAAGACAATGGATATAAACAACTTGTTCCGCAAAACAAAAACCAGGTATTTGACTTATTTCCTGTCGCACAACCAAAAGTTTATTTGATAACATGAATTGTTTTAGAAAACGCAAATCAACTCAGAGCAAAACATGATAATAATTCACGTGTAAATCAAGTACAAGGAATTTCAGTAATCAGCTGCTCGGCAATATTTCGGCACACAAAGCAGTCTGAAATCTACGTCCTCATTCACGAACTAATGACATGATTTATTTTATGCGACGGTTATCAGCGCTTAAATGGTTTACCTTACTGTGTAATGAATTCTTACGAATTGGCCTCAACAGCATCAATTGATGTTGCCTTGATTTTAACCACAAATTTAGATCAGAAAAATCCCGGTTTGGTTCCTGTTTCAGCGGTGATCTACCACAAATTTTTCCATCATCTTATACTCGACACGTCCTCATAGTGCGACTTCCATACTCTAGGTTTATTTCCATCTACAGTTATCGATTTGGTTATAATTCACAATATGAAATTACCTATTTAATGATGCCCACTAAATTTAGTTTGGAGAGCACTATAGATCAGCAATTATATCAGGTCACGGCGAACAGTTTTTGCGTGTGCTTGCAAAAAATATAGCATTTCTTAGTTTTTTTGAAAGTGTAAATCTTTCCAATATATTTCACTCTGTTCGAAATGCGTATTATAAGTGATTTGCCTTAATTAAAACATAATTCGTAACGTAATCCGGCCCGGCATTGTATATAGTATGCAATTTTTCTTTCAGTATTCTTAAATTATACCTACAAAATGTATTAAATTACAATGTTAGTCATTGACTGTGCGGGCTGTAATTACAATTATTTAAATAAAGTTTACGTGATTTACATGAACTCTAATCCTATTACAGATACATTTGTTACTATTAACTAATCACTTATGTTGCAGAAAAATGCAAGTAATCTATTAGTTCGGTTACGTCGTTACTAGAAACTCTTGGAATATTCTTCGAAATTTTATTGTGAACAAAACTCGTACTTCGTCAAGTCTGTTTTGTAGTCTGTCACTCTATCCACTGCGTCACGCTACAAACTATCACTGAGATGATCAATTTTATTAAATTATTTCGTTTCGACTGAATTTTAAAGTACTTTTTTTTAAATTCAATAGCGTAACACCTGAGACGGTTTCATCAGGTCGCATGTATACATTAATCAAAATTACAGATAGATACGTGGATGGATTAGTTGAAATAATGTGGATATAAAGGAACACGAGTCCATAGACATATGCTTACGCTCGAACAGACACACTAAATTATACACATAACAACATTTAGCTTTTACATCATTCAATCTTGCAAAATAGCTCGTGGTCAATCATCTGGTTAATGTAACATTCAGTTCTTCCTTACCTAAATTATAGCTGATATCCATTCGATTTCGAGTATTTTTGGAAGTGGTATGATTGTAATTTATGCAAAAGGTTCCAGTAATCAGCAATGTATCATCTCAAATGTTTTATGATTACATTTGTTTAATATGATAACCATAAGTTGTGATCGCAAAAGACCAACATTGGTCATTTATAAATTAATTTGTTTCGAATTCCAATTTCATTACTAATTAAAGCACATAATATATATATATATATATATATATATATATATATATGCATATATATATATATATGTGTGTGTTTGTGTATGTGTGTGTGTTTTTGTTATTTAACAATGGATATCTCAATTTTCTCTAATATAATTTGATTTCTGAATGACAATTAAAAAGTAAGCATGTGAAAATTTCAGCAGGATTGCACAAATCCAGGCGTATACATTCAAAAATTACCTGCATGCACCTATTTAGTGGTTTGCAATTCCTGGAACTGCTACTGCATGAAAGTCATAATTGAACGAATATCAATAAAGGTAGTTTACAATTAGTTTTTGATCTGGTATTGCGACAACACAGAGTTGATCTTTTGTAATGACACTTGGTAAATGATTGTAAATAAAAATACCACAAAATATTTTCTAAATTCATTGCGTGCAAACAAAAAACGGTTAAGAAATAGGCACACTTTTCTATTCCAAAAATGCTCTTAGGTAGAAAATTATCAGCATACTCTTTAAGACGAGATAGATACTTGCCTATAGTTAAACACGTGCTCCTTGACGCAGGATTTTTCAATGAAGGCTGAATAAAAATAGGACGATTTTCAGGAATTATTTATGAAAGGTCAAATCTCGAGTGTATGAGCGCGCACTTATAAAGGAGTATCTATATTTGTCTGTTTATCTTTGTTTACAGCCTATCGCATTATTTGTCTAAAATTCATTTTATTAAAGAAAGTTTTCAGTGTTAAAATGCGATTCAGGTATTTTGCGAGTATTTATTTAAAATTAGTTCATAATGTAACGGATAATTGAATAATAAGTCAAAATGATAGGATAATATCTTGAATTTGAGTCAAATTGCACAGTTTCTTCAAATGAATTGATATTCTGTGATAAAATGCGTATTTTTAATTATGTGATACATTTATTATTACAAATAATTACGCTATACTTCAAATTATACAAATAAAAATTATTGTAAAATCACAAGCAAATTCACTGTAATTGATCTAAGCAATCACTCTCAAAAGAGTAGACGACATTGTTCAAAGCTCTAAAGTTTTGTTAATCTATGTCGTTCAGTACGATTTAAATTTCTTCGAAATTCGCTAAACTCTGCATGCGGTTACTTTTGATCACTTACTCCAATACAATTTAAAAACAAAGTGCAATTTCGTGTTTTTTTTCCGAATCCAAAATAAATGTTGACAAATAATTGTGGACAATGGTTCGAATATTAGACAGCACAAGCTACACAATAAAACTAACAAGGCAGGTGTGAAACTTCATTTAAACAGTTTCGTTGTTACCCTTGATAAGAGAATCCTATAATAGCAAGTCATAATAGTAAGTCATGAATGTATGTCCGTATATACCTTCCACCTATTTAGTTAAAAATAATTAAATACACATTGGATAAATAACTAAATAAAATGACCTAGGCCAATATACACATTGCACGTGTCAGACAAATTGTCTTTTTTCTCACCCAATTGAATTATGCAAACATAGCTGTGATGAAAATAACAAAATTTTAAAATTACTCCAATGGTTGCCAGGCTTTTGATCTTTCACCAAACTACACACTTTGGGTGTAATTCTATCTCTTTTCCTGTGCGTGCCTCCATATGTCGAGTCTAATAATTGACAAACAATATTAGTATTGATGATTAGTTTTACTTGCCCTAGGTGGGTTTCGTTTAATTTTACGATATACTATTTATTATTTACCTGCTAAAATTTGTTTTCATTCTAAAAATATTAACTCATCAGAACCGTAGCTCCTCCTTTATCCGCGTTTAAAGAAATAGCATTGAATGGGGTTAAATAATTTTTCAGAAAGAATGCTTTTTATTTAGTCTTATGTGTTTCATCTTGACGAATGAAAACCAGTGATTCCACGTCTATTTCAAAAAAATCCGTATCCTTATCCAAAAGAATTTGTGCTGTTTTAACAGTGGTCACATTACTGATTAATCTTTCAATCTGAATTGCTGATTAAACCATCGTTAAGCAAATCAGGCGGATAAACATAAGGATTCATAGCTTAATAAATTACTACAAAATTAGCTAAATTTTAATTAATAGACTATGGGAGGTCTATATATTCCTCTAAGTTTGCGTTCTGCCTTATCCTTTTGCCCTATTGCGAGCAAAGCAGCAAAATCTATTATAAATTTGAAACCTTCAACATCCACAAGAAAAAGAAACTTGGACCTTACTTATTATCAATAATTAGTTTAAAATAGAGTTTATCTAAATCACGAATGCATGTTTCTATTATGTTTATATAAAATCATGTTCAAGAGATAAACTATAAAAACTCAACTGATGTAGAATTTTAAATCTAAAGCATATAGTTTTTACACCTAGTTTAAATCAAAGTTTTATACATGAAATATTCGCCACGTGCCTTTTTAACTGTTTTTTATCATACAGTTACTTATTGTACTGCTTCACGCCATTGAATCCATTAATTGCAACTAAATAAAGTTTAAAATAAATAGATTGGCTTATTGGGTGGTTAAATGGGCACAGACTACAACAATCGGGTCCCAGAAATAACTTATTCGGCTTTAAGTTGGTAATTCAAATCGAGGTGACATCGATTGATGCTGAGGAGGCCAATGCCTGAGTTTCAATTAGATTAATGTATAATTATAGGTGTTATACTAAACCAAATACCTCTCACATATATACATTTAGGGATGTGCGACGCGTTCCAATCTACTAAAACTACAGTAGATTTTATGAGAAGGGACATTCATATGCAAAATTGCAGCGGTTCAAGTTAAATTTCCCACATGCAGTATTTTTCTGCCTTTCGTTCTTGAACATTTGCTTTGGCAGACTCTTATTAAGCGTGTATTTGTTTTAGTTTACCCTCAACGGAATCAAAAAAGGTCATCATAATGTGCAACATGCCACATGATAAGGAAATGACAATTAGTCTGATACGTGCAAAGTGTAAATTGGCACTACGCCACTGTCATTTCATTAAGTTTCTTCTGCATTGTTTGGTTTCTTAAAACCTTTGAAGAAAATGGCCGTCTAAGGCCATTGGGTTATATCCAAAAAACAAAACAGCTGGAATTCGGCCTGTGCTAGTCTAATTACAGACCAGATAATTTTGATAAATTCAGTTTCGCATATTTTTCAAGTCTTTCAATTAGTTCATTTTACAAGAGCGTTTAATTATATTTAACTGACTACGTGGCAAATATATATACTCATATATATGTGAAGAACACCAGAAAGGTGGTCCCATAAATTATCTAAAGAAAAGGATAATTGTGTCCAACCACAGACCAGTCAAATCAGGTTTAAGGTAATTACGTAATATCCAGTTCTGCACCATGTTAGATCTTTTAAGTCCCTCTAATTTTCGAACCCTTGACCACAATTATTTGTAAACATTTGTTTGGAATTCTACAAAATATTAATGATTAAATTGACCTGAGATAAAAAAAATTATTCTTATCAGTAACTGAGCAAAAGTAATTTTATATAGATTTTAGCGAATTAACTAGAAAATTAAAATGTACTGAACTACTAAAAAAACTAAATGTTTGAACAGTCGTCTGCGCTTTTATGAGTGAATGCTAGATTCAATCCCAACGAGTTAGCTTGTGATTTTATGTCAATTTGTATGCCTATAATGTAAAGTATGGCGTAACTATTTATAATAATAAACGTATCAGAAATTATATCACACATTTAATTACAAAATATCAATTCACTTGAAGAAACTGAGCAATTTAACTCAAAATCAAGGTATTTTCTTGTCATTTTGACTTAATATTTAATTATCGGGTACATTATAAACTAAACTTTAAATAAATAATAGAAAGATACATTAATCGTATTTTAACATTGAGCACTTTCTGTAATAAAACGCATTTCAGACAAATAATGCGATATGTTGTAAACAAAGATACACAGACAAATATAGATACTCTTTAATAAGTGCGCGCTCATACACTCAAGATTTGACCTTGTATAAATAATTCCTGAAAATCGTCCTATTAGCATTCAACATTTTTTGAAAACTCCCACGTCAAGGAGGATGTGCTTAACTATAGCCAAATTTCTATCTCGTCTAAAGGAGAATGGTGACATCTTTCTAGCTAGCAGCATTTTCGCTAACAAAACTTGTGCATAATTCTTAACCGTTTTTTGTGTTCACGTAATGAATTTGAAAATACTTTGTGGTCATATTTGAACTAATTTGTTACTAGGTGCGCAACATCTAATACACAAACGCAAATATATAAGTTCTGCGCCACAAAAAGTATCTAAATGTTATTTATTAAGTAGAATGATTCCATGATTACTGCGAAATGTGGAAACTGATATCAGTCAAGGCCAGAATTTATGGAATTGCTGGAGTAACTTTGGTTCAAATATATTTGTAATTCTCAATTTTGGTGAACTTTAGCATACATTGAAATCCATTGTGTTGGTAACATGTACCGACTCGGCAACCATAGTGTTCTACTATGTACCCTTTCCGACCAATAATGTTGGTATCGGGTACTGAGACAATAGCCATATTGTTGGTACCCTCCACAGACTTGATATTATATATATATATATATATATATATATATATATATATATATATATATATAGTGAATTGGTTTTTAAATCGCACTGCCGAAGACTTTATTTAAAGTTAGCTTCACTACTGCAGGTTTACACATTCGCATATAAGATTGTACAATCATAATTTTCCACATTCAATGCCCAAATATATAAGCACGAAACGAATGTGCCCGAGATAAGACTTTCCGATCATTCTGTCATTGGTTTATTCTTTGGTATTATTTTAACTAATTTGTCACTAGGTGCGCAACACCTAATATTCAATTGTATATATATTAGTTCTCCGCCAAATGAGTATCTAACTGTTATATATGTTATTTAATGATGTCACGATTACAGCGAAATGTGGTAACTGATACTGATCAAGGCCAGAGTGTATTGATTGCTGGAGTAACAGGTATTCATAAATATTTGTATTTCTTAATTTTTTCAAACTTTAGCATACAATGAAATCCATTTTTTGTTACGATGTAACGAATCCACAACCGTAATGCTCATATATTTCATAACATCAAAAATATATATACAAATATTTTTTTCTTTATAGTGCTTTTTCCATTGATTTTACAAAATACAAATTTAGCAAAGAAATGAAGCGTAAAGTTGAGAGTAGGATTTCAATTGTAACTGAGTTCTCTTCTTGTGTTTTTGTCGTGTCACATTGTTCATGAGTTTTGCTTTAAGAACTTAGTGATAATTAGATAATGCTTGGTGCAGAGATCTAATATAAATGCAATTGTTTAATATCTGTTACACACCTAGTAAGGAATTTGTTCAAATGAACGTAGGGTATATTCGCGTGTTAATTTTGGTTTTGTGCTTACTGGCGACTCATCAGTAGGAGCTGGTTTCACAATGCCGGTTGTGAAGATTGCCGTTTAAATCACTCATATTCTTGCGCAATTATAGGCGCAATTAATGAAGACAGAATTTGTTTCTTATTAAATGTTTCTTATTAAATTTTTTGCTCTTTCGGTTAAGTTCCGTTTACGGTGTTTGAACGGATGGTCGTGTGTAACTGGATATTAGAATTTTTAATATTTTGTTGTTTCAAGTCAGTCGAATACATCTAAATGAACTCAAATATGTAAAATATTTCATTATAGAAATTTGATATGGCTAAACCTGGCTGTACTAAATTTGTAAATATGCTAAAAGATGGTTGATTTTCCTCAGGAACACTTTTAAAATTTAATACCTTAATTTTTGGTAGTTTTGTTGATAAATTGCTTATTCAATCGTCTATTCTATATAACAATACATCAACATGTTCACTTGTAGGGTATGATTGAGTTTTGGAGAGTGTAGAATAAGAATATCATCGATTATTCAATGAGCTTATTTCTTATATCTGTCTATCTATCTTTCTATATATATATATATATATATATATAAACTATCACGAAAAAGATATTATATCCGTTTACAATTGGCTATCAGATAATACACAAACAAAATCTCGTTAAAGGGATGGCTTGTAAAATCTTTGTTTTTCAGCAAGGACACAACGTAATATGGATTGTGATACCTAAATAGAAAAAATAGATATATACATAATTATATATTCAGATCTATACTAATAGATATACAGAGTATTTAGCATCACCATTAGGTTTTAACTACGCTCATGAGAACAGACATTCTTTTATTTATGGCTACTATGCTCATGAACGATTTCCGTCTGCTTCAAAATGCTCCACCTAGAGGAGTGTAGATGTTTCGTTCATGACTGAACACAGACCATATGCAGTTTGTGCTAAAAATTCAGTTGTCACACGCTTCCGGATTTAAATTATTGTACTATTGCACATGCAGGCAACACCTGACTGTGCATCACTTCACGTTTTTCTACGTTGAATTCAATATTCATCATTAATGGCCACCATAAAAATTAGGCTTCTAAACTATTTATTGATTTAGGAGAAAAAAATTGTGAATTTAATTTGTTACGTTTTAAATCGTTTATACTAATTGCATATATATATATATATATATATATATATATATATATATATATATATATATATATATATATATATATATATGTTACAAATAAAGCAATATCCTATATTTTGGCAGAAGCAGTACGATCATATTTTAGGTCATATATTAAGAGTACACAATACTTGGAAAATCTGTCTGAAAATCAATTAATATTTATATCTAATAACTAACCAAAATTAAGTAACTTATTTCAAATTTACCAATATATATTTGCTGCCACCTCGCCTAACCGGAATTTAATGGTGGAAATTTTCTCACGAATTTAAATATACATTTCAATCTGAAATCATTTGTTCTACGGGTACGTTCCCTGATTCGAGGCCTATCAGCGACAAATTTTGAAGTGTTCCCTATAATATTTTACCTCACTAAATGCCTATTTTATACTCTCAGATGCGTATAAATAATTGATTTGGTGTTTACTTAAAAATTTGATCCATGATTTAAATTAATTTTTCTGTGCTTCGTATTAGTGGTTCAGTAATTATTCTACGTTCACTTCCATGTTCATCATTAATGACCACCATAAAAATTAAACTTCTATAATTTTTATTGATTTAGGAGAAAAAAGTGTGTATGTAATATGATAAGTTAAAAATCATTAATATCCACCCGCATATATATATTTTTAAATAATGCAATATCCCATACTTTGTCAGAAGCAGTACAACCATATTTCGGTTCATATATTAAAAGTACAAAAAGGTTGGAAAATCTGTTTGAAAATCAATTAATAATTATACCTAGTAACTGATCCAAATTAGGTAAATTCTTTCAAATTTACCAATATCTATTTGCTGCCACCTCGCCTAATCGAGATTTAATGGAAGAAATTTTATTACGAATGTAAATATACATTTGTATCTGAAATCGTTTGTTATACGGGTACGGTCGCTGTTTCGAGGCCTGTCAGCTGAAAATTTTGAAGTGTTCCCTATAACATTTTACAAAACTTAATGCCTATTTTATACACTTAGATGCATATAAATAATTTTACTGGTGTTTACATAAAGATCGGAACCATGATATAAATAGTTTTCTCTGTGCTTCTTAGTATTGGCTTAGTAATTATTCGAGATTGTCACGGATAAGATATATTCACAATCTGTTTCGTTATTTGTATATTATTGAGGTCTACATTGTATGGAGTTATGGATTTTATAATGAACCCGTCTGTAGGCTCAGCTATCCATTTCAGCACTAATATTTTAATCTGAAGTTAAACTACAGAAGCTCAATCTTCTATTTTTGGCAACAGGTAAAGTAAAACTACTTGAAATCAACATTTTGAGTTTTTATTTGTTTATTTAATTTTATAGGTGACAACTTGGTACCACCAAATATACATGTTACGAGAGGGATGAAAATTTTGATTTTTTTGTGCTTTTTTGTGAATTCCCGGACTCTTTTAGTATTATAGATAAAGTTTAAATGCTCACTTTCGCCTTTTGAAAGCATCATTTGTCTGAACGATGAAATGTGTATTAATATTATTATTATTATTATTATTATTAGTATTATTATTATTATTATAATGATTATTATTATTAAAACAATTAAAAGATTATTTTTCAATTTACTGAGTGAAAAAAACTTCTGATTAATTCAATAATGTTCCTCTGAAAAGATAGCACATTATAATTATAACTGTTAGACACTGATTGTGGAGGAGAACAAATATATATGTTATTATGTATTAGGTGCTGCAAACCTGGTAACAAATTGGTTCACCTATGACCAGAAGGGTAAACCAAAGACAGCATTAACGGAAAGTATAATCTCGTGCACATTCGTTTCATGCTTGCTGGCGACTCATCAGTAAGAGCCATTATTACGCCCTTTACCCACCATACATTTAGTTGAGGTATGTGGGAAAAAGGACGGTAAAATCTCTTATTAATAAGTATAGTGATTTAGCGATGAAGTCTCATTGTCGGGACTTTATATGATTTTAGCTTCACTTATCAGTCCATACTCCGACTAGGAGATTGTATCTCTCTATTTTCCCACATACCTCACCAAAATATATAGTGGGTAAAGGACGTAATACCAGCTCCTACTGATGAGTTTCCAGTAAGCACGAAACGAATGTCCACGAGATTATACTTTCCGTTCATGCCGTCTTTGGCTTATACTTTTAGTCATAATTGAACTAATTTTTTACTAGGTTCGAAACACCTAATACATAATTGCATATATTAGCTATCCGCAGCAAACAGTATCTGACTGTTATATGTTGAATTGAACGATGAAATGATACTCGCAAATGTGATAACTGATATCGATCAAGTCCAGATTGTATGTATTTACTGGAGTAACAAGTGTTCCGAAGTAATTGTAATTCTCAATTTCGGTGAACTATGGCATAAATTGATATCTATCAGTTTGGTATCATGTACCGACTCGGTAACCATTGTGTTAGTACCATGTACCTTTGCGGTACTATAATGTTGGTATCGGTTACTGCCACAATAGCCATAGTGTTAGTATCCTCTTACAGACTCGATATATATATATATATATATTATATATATATATATATATATATATATAGTATAGAGTTAGCAGTTGAAGTCGCATTGTCGAGACTTTATATGATGTTAGCTTCACTATTGCAGGTTTACACATTCGTCTAGGAGATTGTACCGTCCTATTATTCCACATTCTTTGACCAAATATATAGTGGTTAAAGAGCGTAATACCGGCTCCTACTGATGAGTCGCCAGTAAGCACGAAACGAATGTGCATGAGATTATACTTTCCGTTCATGCTGCCTTTGGTTTATCTTTTTGTTCATAAGTGAACAAATTTGTTACACCTAACATTTTAATTATTTTCACAAAGCCTAATTCATATGCCTGGATTTTTTTAGATTAAACGTTTATGGCCAACATTTGAACATTATGATCAAATTCAATGTTAAAAATGAATATAGAAAGTTTGTTTTTATAATGAATTATTCTGTGAATCAATTTATGTATTATCTATGCTGTACCTAGAATCACAATTAGGATATGCAAAACCAGCATCTCCAATTACGTTTCGTCTTTGCTGACATATGCATGAAAAACTCTTTCAATTAACTTTCTATTTCTACGGCAAGCTAGGTTTCCATGTTTACATTATCTTTTAGCTTTTTGATGTAATTTTTGTCTTTTTTAACTAAATTAATGCTACATACGCGATATATAATATATATATATATATATATATATATATATATATATATATATAAATAGGGCCGGCCTTCTCTTTTAAGAAGATTGTTATCAATTTGAACAAGTCATCCATCGGATAGAAGGTCGCTTGCTAATTTGTCTTAAGCTGCCACAAGATGGTACAACTATACACCGCATAAAATTATCCCGAGAAACCATAGCACAACATATAGGGCAGACACAACATGTGTTGTGATACTTTCACATATGTACTGATGATAAACCCAACGTGTATAATAATAGTAATAATAATAAAAAATAATAATAATAATAATAATAATAATAATAATAATAATAATAATAATAATAATAATAATATTAATAATAATAAAAATATTAATAATAATATAAATATTAATAATAATAATAATAATAATAATAATAATAATAATAATAATGTTTAAAATAATAATAATAATTCTTTGAAATGCGAGCTTTAATAAAATTATTGTTCCCTGCCTGTAAAACAAATTTTCTTTTGTTTTTTCACACAGGAAGGGAACAATGAATAATGATAATATTAATAATAGTAACATAAACATAATAATAATAATAATAATAATAATAATAATAATAATAATAATAATAATTCATTAAATTATTAATTTACATGATACGCAGCACAGTATGTTGTCAAGTAGAATGAGCGAGGACAATAAATCTCAGGATGATGGCACATTGAATATTCATAAACTTAATAAGTTGATATGAAGTAATTTTGGCAACAAACGCTGAGCAACGTAAGAGTATGTTCAATAAATTATGTCTTAATGATGAATCACGGATATTCTTATGATGACATATAAATGTTTGTCCAGAGGTGGATAAATAAATGATAATGACAAATAAACATGATTAGAGACTAGTATTAATTTACATTTTTTAAATATATAATGTCCGTCACAGACACTTTCTGTCTAGTCATAACGACTAATACCAAAGCAAATATTTCAGTACATCATTTTTCTGTATAAAACATTCTTAAACTTAATTTTCACTTCGAAAAGTATAAATATTAAATTGAATCAATGATAACTATAAAATAATCACCTGATCGGAGTGGTGTCAAAGTTACGACTATTAAGTAGTAATTTAGAAGCTAACAAAATCACACTACAAAGGGCCGAGCTACATACACAAATACGCACATACACACATACACACACATACACACACACACATATATATATATATATATATATATATAATTATTTATGTTTTGCTTCGGTACCAATTTTTATATAATTGAATACGTCATTATGTTAATTGTGTAACGAGTATAAAATATTTGTTCTTTTTATTTATTACACGGGCTTCTCGTATTATTGAGCTTTTTGCTTAATATGTAAAACAAATTTTTATTTAGCCGTGCAGGTGTTCCTAGCGAACTCCTTGCCTGCCAATAGCTATCGCTGAGATTGATTATAATCATGTTAGCAATTATGAAACGCAAACAGCGCTCTGGCTAGCCTTCGCTTATTCTATGTTTGACATTATAAGTCTATTTTTCTGATTGTCTTTTTTTAGAATATGATTTAAAATTTACATTCGGATTTTGAGACTTTAACTAATTAAATGCCTACCCTGTTCTTCGTTTGACACTGATAACTGCTTCGTTCATAATGAATTACACCCACTTACTTGAATATTATTTCGATATTTCCCTCCAAATGCATGTTTCACGATTTCACTCATCACAAGAATTTTTAGACAAAAAATATAACAAGTACGAATTTTGCTTCAGTGGTTCGATATATACATTTTTGTAGATTTCATGACTATTACTCATTTTCAGTAGGTAGATGTGTGTAGTTTATGTGTGTGTGTATATTTTATTAATGAGATGCATTCGATTATATGCAGTTCCGTGCGCTCAACAGTTCATCTAAATATATTTCCGCGATCCAATAGAAATCTCATGCATTGCACTAGATACGCATTCATCAAGTACATTCTTGTAGGTGTGTTTATGACTACATGCACCTCAGATAAATGTACCATCATTTAAGTGAAGCAACAGCGACTGCATGTCATTCACATTATGCTCATGATTGAAGATTTTGCAATTTATTCCTAAAAAAATTTCCTCAAATTCTGATGCAATTACGCATATACATTTATGTGTAGGAGACAAATGAAATGAGATAATTTATGGTAAATTCATGCTGGATGAATCGACAATTATGAACTTACGCAGACATATACACGCACACACACACACCATTTATATAGTACATTATCTTTTAAGATTTTATTTACTGATTAAGTGTTCTGATTTTATGAGCAGTTAAAAGACAATTGTTTGAACGGGCGGTGATAACGCCAACTTAAATCAGGGTCGCAATCTTCATATAAACACCAGACCCATTTTATACATACCTTTGCTGGTATAAACATATCGTTGTATTGTGTAGAAAGTCATTTCATCCAACAGGCTGGTAGCATGTTGTCTGATTTATAATGACAAATTTAGAAGAGCAGTTCGCTGGAACTTTTGGTCTAAAAAGATGTCTTCTAACCTCCATACAAGAGAAAGGCTAATTGAGAAACATTAGCTATTTTATGAATCAAAATACAGTGTAGTGTGCGGAATGGTGGCCCAGTAGATAGATCAACAGACTCAAAATCATGCGGTTCCAAGTTCGTGCCCAGTCCGTGTCAAGTACTTGACAGTATGTGAAGAGTTCCCAATAAGGACGAAACTGGTCTACTGAATGAATTACCTTTTCTACATTATGCAATACCTGTTTTATACTGACAAATATATGTATATGATGGAATAGTTGTTTATATCATGTTCGCACCCTATATTAATGTGATTGTCATCATCGCCGTGCAACCAAATTTCGTTTAATTATATCAATGTTCAATTCAATATCACTTCACCAGGTACCAGGTTTTGTGTTCTATAATGGCAGATTGTGAATTGTTTTGTTGGAAATTTACGTATTAGTGTATTTAATATAGATTCCACCCAAAGCAAAGTCTAAACAATAAACTTTAATGTGCATATAAACTAAAATTTTGTGTCGCGTTCGGCAGGGTGGCTCAGTGGTTAGAGCAACATATTCCAAAGCAGACGTGTCCCGGTTCGAGCTTCGTCCGTGGCAAATTCTGGAGAGTAAGCGAAGAATTACGAATAAGGACAAAACCGGTCTACTAGATCAATTGCCTTTTCTGTCTTATACAATGCCTAGTATATATTGACAAATTGGTGTATATAGTTTGATTGATTTTTTCGAAAACTCATAAGCTTAATTTAAAAATATAATAAGCAGTTTATTTCTTTTTAAACTATTTTGGTTTTGCTTTTCTCTCCAATGACATAGCTCCCACAAGCAATGGCATTTAAAATTTAAAAATCAAGCATACATTCTTATTTTTATTTTCTTACACCATGTGTACAATTCCTCAAAGTTGGCGTTTTTCTATAAATTATTGTAAATTTTAACAAGATAGCATAGTAAGAATATTGATTATGCTAAATTCTAAAAATTTACTGAACCTGTATCACGCAGCAGAGCTTATTTATATACTGATATATTGCAATTGGATATTTCTCGCAACAGCATATCACAATTCTGTTAACGAGCAAATGCTCTTTCGTCTCAGAAAACCAGTCTTAATCTCATTCGGATTAATTAAATAAACTGCGGTAGCTTCCTGGACATAATTTCTATCTCTATCTATATACCTGGAACTAGAATCCAAATATACCAATATAGATTTACACAAAACTTACACCTTTTTGCAATTTATTTAAACACAAAAGGCCAGTCGACTTAGTTCAAAAGCTGTACAAAAATAATTTTTCAACCGCCTAATGTCGAATAAGAGAAAGACGATTCACAACAAGGAATTCTGGTCTAACATACTTTATCATAAATTAAATTCACTTATTGTTGACTGGTCGACAAAGCAAGGTTTCTTGTATAGTTATGTCTATAAATATCAGATTAATGTTAATGATCCATATTTGGTTCACAGCTTCGTTAAACCGTTTTAGCAAATGTACCGTTGCGGATGTATGTTGAGGACTATTCCTCTGACCTGATCAGAGCCACGTCAAGTTTAATTGTCATAATTGCCTGCAGTCATTGGATTGATGTCATAAAAGATATCCAAGATGGTCCACTGACCATCAGCAACCTCCTCCAGTTAATCACTTCAAGAAATGATAATATGGCAATGGTCATTTTGGTGACATCAATAATTAAGTGGTTGTGTGAGTCATTTTTAATGTGTCCGCATTACGCGAAACAAATATTTTAGCTCATATCGCACCCATTAAAACACGGTTAAATTATAAATGTGGACCCATTGTTGATAATTTGAAATATAAGCAAAAATTATTCACATTAGCCAAGACAAACACAAGCATATTGACTGATAAGATGAATTATGTAATAAAAATTTCTTTTTTAGTTGACCATATTTTTTCTCTCTCTCGCACACTCTCTCACTTTCTCTCTCTCTATTAATTACTCAACGCCAATGTTAAAATTTATTTTGTTAGATATTTTCAATTCATGAAAAGTCGTTGAATAAATTAAATGTATCCATGCGATCCCTGGGGGACTTGCAAATTGCATAAAATTTAAAAATTTTACTAATTATGATTAATAAAATTTGTTTTCATAAGAAAACCCATTGGTGTCACTTTCAATAATAATGTCCACCCAGCCACTACAGATGTGTTTTTTTACAAATCCAGCAAGTAATTTGGAGAATGTCAATTTAATTAGATTACTGTGATAGGATTTAACATTATATGTCTTAGTACAATGTGAAAATTATTTTGCCGTAAAAACTAAAACGATCCTTGAGACTAAGATCATATGTTTTATGGAAATCCTTAAAAATCCAGCACGGCTACACTTACAAAATCTCGGCTCAGTCTTTTCTAGCCGAACTCCTTTAATAGAAGACCCAGACATTGCATACAATTCTAAGATTTCTATCAGCTACATATTTCATTAGCTTTTTTCACACCGACACACGCAGTGCAACGTTTAGCACAAGGGTCAAACTATCAGTACTCCGGTAAGTTGATCTTAAGTAGGCAGAATGTCAGTTAAACACGTAATATGGAATAAAAATGTCATCGCACAACTCAACATTAAATAATTTTGTAAAGGCAATTTTTTTAAGAGATTATGCTTTTAATCTTATCAAGCAACTTCTTATGGGATGCAAAGAAGTATCATTTTGATTGGAGCTACATAGCTAATCCAGGAATCTGTTTGTCTGTGCGCATTACGGCGCCAATTCTAATCAGCACCATTTCCTTAGTATAATTATTTCAACGTGGTTTCATACGGAAGAGTAATTGGCAACGGATAACTATGTTAAGCCGACTTGTTAGCTAGTAAATTTTATGAAAACAAATGTTGTCACCAATCGCGTGAGCAATAATTGTTTCCGTGCACAACTTATATACATGTGACAAAATCTGCAGAAGGTTAATGTTTTTGACAGCATACGAATTTTGCAGAAGTGATTTCCAGTCAAATCTAATGCATCCAAGTCTAAAAACAATTTTGAGCCGCATATCAATTATTGCTGTATATATATATATATATATATATATATATATATATATATATATATATATATATATATATATATATATATATATATATATATATATATATATATATATATATGTATATATATATATATATATATATACATATATATATATATATATATATATATATCTATATATTTTATTTAGTTTTTTTTCGGTTTTATCCTTGCTGATCAGTTAGTCGTCGTGCTTTGATGATGCTCGTGGAAGGTCGAAATGTGGTATTACGTGTAATGACGGTTGGTTTCCTATACTACACGCTTGGTTAGATAGAATTTAATAGGTGACATATGAAGCTCATTACTTTGAATTAGAGAGTAACCATATAATTAATATTTTTGCGCTATTTATAATAAAATACATTTAGCTCAGCCAATGCAATCGCAAATTTAGCAGCAACTTACACCATTTTAGTTAATTAAATTAGATTTGAAAGCATAAACTAAGAATTGTATAGTGAAGAAAAGGCAATTCATAAAAATTACCCTATCACTATGCAAAGAATCTGTTTAAGTGTAACCTGAATATCTGAATATATTTTTGCTAAAAATTGTAACCACCAGCTTAGAGAATTCGTTGTCCTGCCTCTTTTATTATAGCTGCGAGCATATCATTTTAGTACTTATATATTTATCCTCTCTTTCTCTTTCACACTTATAGACACACACACTCGCTCATACACTCAATCTCTATTTCTCGTCCTATCTCCCTATATCACTTTCTATATACTTATCTATAACTCTATCCTACAATCTGCTACACTATTTGTCTCGCTCTCACTCTCGTTTTCCAGCTCTCCCGCTTAATCTCACTTTCTCCTACTTTTTCTCTCAATTTCTGTCTTTTTCATTCTTTTTCTCTCACTCTCTCTTTCTCCGGGCTGTTGATTGTAAAGTTGGGTAGCCCTAGTATCTGTTTTCATAAAATAAGCATAAATACATGTCTTCAGGCTAATTTCACGAAAGCTTTATACCATGATCTGGCGAAATTGATTTGTCTTTCAAACGGAAGGTGTTCTAATTTTGTGTCTTACTAACAATATTTGCATATGTTACGTCAGTTTACTCAAACAATATTTTATTATAATATCTAGTCATTTTGTGCATTAGTAATGCAAATTGATAAATTTCTTGACGCATTAACGGAAATCATATTTATGCAACAATGTTAAATAGACCAACTCCTTGGCTCTAATATTGACTGAACCATCCGGTTCTTGGTAAAGTTAGTGTAAACAATAACCGGAAGATTAAGTTCGATTGCGCGTTCACATATTACAAAACATCTTAATCAACAGCATATTATGCTGACGGTGGCATATTTCGACAACGGCTATCTCGATAGATAATTTTTTTCAAAAATGAGGTATGAAAAGTAGGAAGGCCGAGGTTAAACAATGAAGTTTAGATATTAATTTTACATATTAGGGATAAACAAAATTTGCAGTAATTATTAAACAAATTATTTTTTTAATGCTAAGATATAGTTTTACAACGCATCACCTGGAAAATGACAATGAAAATATTCAAATATCTCAAAACGAACAGCCTAATATTTGTTTTCTTTAAATCAAGTTTGCAAGCTTCAAGTAAACACGAATTCCATTGTATTTAACACGATTTCTAACTACAGCAAAATTGACACCAGTCGCATGTACTCACGCGTTTCGTCCTTCCATGACCATCATCAGATTACGATAGAAAACTGAATAGTGAAGATCAAGCCGTATTGATTTAATATGAAAAGAAGAATTAGATATACGGCTGTCAACTCTAGTAGTCTCGCATACGTTGTACTTGACTGCAAATGTGGAATGCACAATTTCGATGTAGTCACGAACATTAACTTTTTTCCGCTTTCGCCATATATTTCAACAATGAATGATCGCATGGGTGGTAGTAACAACTTTTTTAGATCAAGTTTGCGAGCTTATAGTAAACACCAATCCCATTTTATTTAACCAGTTTTCGTACGACATAGCAAAACTATCGAATCGCGCACCTACTGACGATCAATATTTTTTTACTTGTAACAAAAGCTGTTAAAAAGCACTTTGTTGGTTGAACTGCCTAGCAACATAATCGAATCCAAATGCGTTGTATATTCTTAGCACAACTGACAAAAGAGTCAACACAGACACAGTAGCGTAACACATTTGTATCAAAGTTCATACTACCAACCTTGTGGATTACAATTTATATTTTTAAAGAAATTTTTGCCAATCACCTAACGTTTGTGTAATATTTTCACAATAAAGTAAGTAACACCGTGATAGGAAGTCAGTGAACAATTACTTTAATCAAGGTTGCAATCTTGATCTTAACACTAGCGCAATATGTACACACAGTTGTCAGTATAAAGCAAGCGTTGTTTAGTGTAGAAGAGGCAATTCATCTAGTAGACCGGTTTCTGCCTTATTACGAACTCATCATGTACGGTCCAGAATTTACGACGGACAGGGTTGGGGAAAATCTGGACAAAACTTGATGTGTTCCCAATAAGAATGAATCGAGGCTACTAGATGAATTTCCTCTTCTACACTAAACAATACTTTGTTTACCTGATTATCGGGTTGCGATCCGATTTGTTTGCATCCGCTGTCTTCCTGGTTTT
>JAQBSW010006842.1:12500-45375 GCA_029291075.1 Eudiplozoon nipponicum | reverse complement strand
GTTGTCTATGAATCTTTGAAATGTCTGAGTAGCACACTTAAGTCCAAAAGGCATGTAAAGATATTCAAAAAGGCCAAATGGAGTGATGACTGCAGTTTTCTGGATATCCTCTGGTGCTACCGGTATGTGATGGTACGCTTGTCTGAGGTCAATCACTGAGAAGAAATTGCTGCCGTTGAGTTTTTCAAGTAACGTGTTGATATTTGGAATAGGATATGCATCAGATTTTGTCACTGAATTTAGCTTACGGTAGTCTCCACAGGCTCTGTACGATCCGTTTGATTTTGAGACTAAGTGCAGTGGTGACGCCCATGAACTTTTCGATGGTCTGATGATTCCCTCTTCAAAAAGCCTTGAGAATTCTTCTTGGGCAGCTTTCAGCTTAGCAGGAGCCAGTGGTCGCTTCTTTAGTGCAATAGGTTGTCCTTCTGTGTCGATATGATGCATCGTGTTGGAGACTCGCAGATCGGATTTGTTAAGATCAAAAAGCGATTTGTATTTTCGAAGAGCTACTGATATCTCTGCTGAATGATGCACTGGGGTTGGCTGAATGACCTGTAACTCCAAACGCTCGGAGGCAAGTGTCCAAAAAGCTTTGTTCAAGTCCGGTGGAAGGGTCGATGATCTTTTGATTGGCAAGATCAACAATGAGCCAAAATTTTAGAAGGAAATCAAGGCCTATTATATTATGTGAGACCTTGGCAATGATGAAGTTGTAGGAGAATTCACGTCGTAGACCTATGTTGAGTGTGCGGTATTGGCAGCCATAAGTTGGTATGGGCTCGCCTGTAGCTGTTACGAGAAGAACGCCTAGCGACATCTCGGCCATTGAATCACCTTTGAGAACTGAGACTGCCGCACCTGTGTCTACGATGTACTCTTCGCCAGTTTAGAAATCAAGAAGGTGCAGAAGTTCGTTTGGCTGTTTGGCCGGGTCATGCAAACAAGTAGGCTGGTGATTGCAACCGGCATTGTCTGTTCAGTTCTCTATGTGAAAAATTCGTCGTGGACGAAAAGAGTCGACAGGGATGTCGGATTGTAGTTGGCTTCTTCCCTGTCGCGCCGTTGATGCTGTTGATGCGCAGAAAGTACGGTCTTCTACTTCCTGCGCCAGACGTTTCCCGATGCTGATGCACCCTTGTACCTGCGGTCTGTTGTCCTTCCGTCAGCTGTGGAAATTGAGACTCATTCGGAAATTCTTCGGAACGACAAAGACAAACTTGGCAAGCATAAAAAACTTCTGGTGGTTATGACACCAGTTCTTTGGGGCATATTTATTAAATGATTGCGGAGATCTCGATCGCCGCCTACCATTATAATTTGACTTGGAAACGAATTTTTGTCGAGCATTCACATGATTTATCTCCGATTTGGTAATGGCCAATCCTTCTAGAACTTTGGCCATGTTCGCCACTGTTCTCTCTAAGGAGGAGATTCTATCATCTTGCGGGGGTGAAGAAAAGGGTGATGGATTCACTTTGGGTTCCAAAACCCTATATTCTAACTCACATCTCTCAGATAAGTCATCTATAGAGAGAGTGTTGGGGAGCTGTCTGGCAAAGAGTTTTAATGTTTGGGGAAGATTGTTAATAAAACAACCTTAGCCTCATGGTCAGAAATGTTGGTTTTATACCAACGTTTCCGTAATTCCCTCAGTATTTCTATGGGGCCAAGATTTGGCATATCTAACTGCGCATATTTGTTTATTATCTGCTCAGTTTCAGTGGGTCCAAGTAAGGATTCTACCTCGTTTTGTAGGCCCAAAATGGGGTTAGGTAGCTTCCTAATGGCCTCAAGCTTAGGATAAGTCCGTCGCTGCAATTCAGAAGGTAGTTTAGCAAAAACCTTTGACAGTTTTTGATGACTGTCATAATCAGGAAACGGGGAGAAAGTGGAGTCTACGCGCATAAAGAATAGTTCACTATCTCCATCCTAAACAGGAACATCAATATCTAAAATTGGACCTGACATTTTAACAATCTTACGGGATCTTAAAAGCATAAATTTATAAGCAATATGAAAATGTATATATAAATGTATAAATATATAACGAAACGCTTACCCACAAACAGCTTCCACTGTTGCTTGATATTGTCCAGTACAAAAAAAACGAACAGAGGCCCCGTTGGCCTTTGATAACAATGTATTATTATTTCAACACAGAACAGCGTCACTCCTTCCAAAAATTGAAATTGTCCTGTAGGGAAGACGAACAGAGGCCCCGTTGGCCTTTAGTGCCAATGAATTATTATTTTCAACAGCAAGAATAACACACTGCTTCCAAAATTTGAAATTTTCCTTTAGGGAAGACGAACAGAGGCCTCGTTAGCCTTTGAATGCTCACACCACAAATTCACGAATATATACCCAAAAAAATTTTTGAAAAGCCAGGATCAGGGTGTTAGTCGATTTATCCGGTAAAGAAAGCACAAATGTCAATCTATTATTATATCCTCCAATACACACCACGAATATATATATATATATACCCAAAAAATTCAGATGACCACGATTTATCCCAAATAAAATGAAAAAGGAAGTCAATTTTATTTATACCAAAAAAATCAGAACAATAATCACTATCCTGGCGCGGTCGCCAATTTTGTAAACGCCCCGGCTTCAAGTAAATGCCGTACGACGTTACAAACTCGGTTAAGGTGCTCTGAATAGAGATTAGTTGCTGATATGGGGCCCTTAAGAGGGCCAGGTAATACGTTCACTTGAAGTCTTCCGAAGTGAAGATGTCCTAGAGCCTTGGGTGGACTCTGGTTGAGTGTTGACTCCCGTGGTTGAGCTGTGATCGCGTTGTGTATGGTGTCATGCAGGTCCTGCACTCAATTGGCTCGTCTCTCTGGTATCTCGCATCAAGACGAGTAGGGATTGACAACCGGTAAAGTGCAATATGCGCTGACAGCCGATCAAGCAAATACGCGAGGCAGGTAGAATGCAAATGTCACAACTGACTTGCATGGTAAATTACCGTGCTTAAATAGCATGCAATGTGTGCTTGCATACTATTAGTTAAACGTCGTTTAACGTGGTTAAACGGCAATTTGCTTTTTTCTCATTGGTGCAACGTAAATAGATTTGAATTTTATTTACGCAATATGTCACCGATTGATTTGTGTCGTTACAATATTTTAGAAATTTGAAATCATATTAATAAGATCGAAAGATTTTTAAATATAGCAAATAAATGAAGTTAACTTTGGTTTACTGTGGAGAAAGGTGTAACGGTTTCCTTCACAATTTGAAGTTCACAAATTACTGAAAATGGAAAAAAATGTTTTTTTAAAGAGTCCTACAATAAAAGATGTGGAGGGAGATAAATCCTCCGCCAAAATTAAAGTAACATTAACTGATAAAATTTAAACCACCTTGGCTGATTGTAACGAATTTTATTTAAAAAGAATATTTTCATTTATTTTCCAGAACTTTCTTTGTTTAAATACTTGACTTTGAATTGTGCGCCAATTTCAGTTTTCGAGCATTATGGTCCTCGACTGGTTGTATCTCCTTTGGCCTGCCTCAATTGTCTCACATTTCTTCATTAAAATTTGATCGATTTCTTCAATATATACCTGCTAATACTGTCTTATATTTTTTATTGATGCACGCATAGAAGGGACGTTCTGGAACAGGTAATTTAATAATTCTGTTTTTCGCGTCTTTTTCTTTCCAGATTATTTGTTTTGGTGTTTTGTACGAAACAGGTTTCACATCCCGATTTGCCTAACATTAAGTGTCTATTTAATAATTAAATTTCATAGATATGGATGCCGATCTTAAATTTGAGGGCACTAGCAAGTAAGCGCAAGACATAGCAGGTTTGAATTTAGAAGATGCGAATGAAAATATAAGCTTATCAGATTCTACCCTAAATTTTAGGACTACAAATGATCTGGCATCTATGGGGTTCTCAAACACCATTAGGTTAAGAGCCTCTACAATGAGGAATTTAAAAGATACAAACAACGCATTTCTTTAAATCAAATTTGCGAGCTTAAAGTAAACACCAATCCCATTATATTTAACCAGACGTCGAACAACATAACGAAACTACCGCCAGTCGCAACGCACTGACGCGTTTCGAACTTCCATGATCATCATCAGAGTACGACGCCAAACTGACTATCGAGGATCAAACCGCATTGAATATATATAGAAATAAAATTTAGATATGCGGCTCTCACCTCTAGCAGTCTCGCATACATTGAACTTGACTGGAAATATCGGCTGCACAATTTCTATGCAGTCAAGAACATTAATTGTTTGCAGCATTTGGCACATATACATATATAGGCAATACAATTTAACAATAATTGTTTGCGCGGGTGGTGGTAACAATTCTTTAAATCAAGTTTGCGAGCTTGAAGTAAACACCAATCCAATTGTATTTAACCAGCCGTCGAACAACATAACAAAACTACCGCCAGGCGCAACGCACTGACGCGTGTCGACCTTCCTCGATCATCATCTAAGTATGACGGCAAACTGACTATCGAGGATTAAACCGTATTGAATATATAAGGAAATCAAATTTAGATATGCTGCACTCACCTCTATTAGTCTCGCATACATCGAACTTGACTGGATATGTCGGCTGCACAATTTCTATGCAGTCACGTACATTAACTGTTTGCAGCTTTCGCCACATCTACTTATATAGTGCAATACAATTTAACAATAATTGATTGCGCGGATGATGGTGTAGAGGCTCCTAACCTATTCGTGTCTGAGAACCCCATAGATGCCAGATCGTATGTAGTCCTAAAATTTACAATAGAATCTGATAAGCTTATATTTTCATTCGTATCTGCTAAATTCAAACCTGCTATTTCTTGCACTAACTTGCTAGCGTCCTCAAATTTAAGATCTGCATTCATTTTTATCAAATTTAATTATTAAATTGACACTTAAGGTTAGGCAAATCGGGATGTGAAACCAGTCTCGTACAAAACGCCCAAACAAATAATCTTGAAAGAAATAGACGCGAAAAACAGAATTATTAAATTACCTGTTCTAGAACGTCCAATGGAGCCACCAATTCTATGTGGTGTTCTACTCCTGTCTTCAATCCTATCCTTTAAGCACTGAAAGGCTGAAACACTACTAGGTGCTTCTCAATTATATTGGCAAAGTCATGTGCGACCGTTGGACGGGGTAAAAGAACTGTCCTAACTGCCGACGTGTTAGCATCAGTAGGTGTTGACATCCCTACGCCTTCTGCGATAGTCCTAGCTTTGGGGTCTAATGTGAGTTTGAAATGTGTCAAGAAATCCATGCCAATGATATGGTCCTTGACATCGGCTACTAGATAATTACATCTAAAGGAAGATTTCTGGCCTAACGTTACCGACATTTCTTTCATCCCTTTCACTCCCATCGGACTACCGTTAGTGGCCCACAGTTAATAATCAAATGTGGGGCAATCTGCTTCCACCACGTCTGACCCAACTATGCTTACCTCAGCACAAGTATCGATGAGAAATTCTTATCCATATAATTCTTCTTTAATAATGAACTTGTTTATGGATAATCCGGCAATGTTTTCCAGATCTCCGCTTAATAAGAATCGGACTCCCTTGCCTTCTGTATCGGTGCTAACTGGTCCTGTCGCATATTTATCCTTTGCCTTAAGTATGCCTTTTAAAGGCATTTCTGGGAACCTATGCAATAGAACCCCCCCCCCCTACGGCTCCTACTAGCGGGGGTTTTATCCTTTTCCCGGTGATGGATTTCTTTCTATCGGTTTAGTGCTTCCTTTCCATCTGGGTCCACCTAATCGCGGGTAATTACAATTCTCACCTTGACACTTTGCACTTCGTCCGTACTCGAAATGTGCCTTACACCATCGGCGTGGCCCTTCGAAGCGTTGACGCGAGTGACTCCCTCGACGTCTGAAGTTGCGAAATGTCTCGACGTATACTAGCAACTTCTCTACATAAGAAACGCAAGGTTTCTTGTATAGTCAGGCTATTTTCGGCATCGGACCTGACTGGCTCCACCATGACAGAACCTGCTATTACAGCATGTACTTGTGGTTCCTGCTGTTTATACACACCGTCTAAACCTATGAGTTTTGCTGGCCAATCAATTTTCATAGTTTCGAATACTTCTAATGTGGTTCTAAGCTTAGTTGGTAGCTAAGCTGTGAAGATAGAGTTAACCACATTTCAGGATATATTCAACCTGGAAGCTCTTGTGCAAAGGCGTTCGTAAAATTCGGACGGTAATTGACGCCCCATTTTTTCTAAGCGTAATAATTCGCATATTTGCGCCGATCTTCCAGGCTGATATCTCTGTTGAATTTCAGCCATTAGTTACTCAGATGCATTGTACGGTTTTTCTTCCACAGTTCTGTCTCTGAAATGTTCCAAGGCATTTCGGAAATTTTCAGGCAATGCCATCCATGCTGCAACAAATTTCTCCATAGGATTTACCATATCATAAGCGCTAAATATCATTTGGGTATCTGCGACCCAACTTGAATGTTTTTCAGATTTATACTGCGGTAGACTTAATATTCTTGGACTGGCGCGGTCGCCAAATTTTGTAGAGGCTCCTAACCTATTCGTGTCTGAGAACCCCATAGATGCCAGATCGTTTATAATCCTAAAATTTACAGTAGAATCTGATAAGCTTATATTTTCATTCGCATCTGCTAAATTCAAACCTGCAATATCTTGCACCAACTTGCTAGTGTCCTCAAATTTAAGATCTGCATTCATATCTATGAAATTTAATTATTAAATAGACACTTAATGTTAGGCAAATCGGGATGTGAAACCTGTCTCGTACAAAACACCCAAACAAATAATCTGGAAAGAAATAGACGTGAAAAACAGAATTATTAAATTACCTGTTCTAGAACGTCCCTTCTATGTGTGCATCAATAAAAATATAAGACGGTATAAGAAGGTGTATATTGTAGAAATTGATCAGTTTTTAATGAAGAAAAATGAGACAATTGCAGCAGGCCAAAGGAAGATACAACCAGTCGAGGACCGTAATGCTCGAAAACTGAAAATGGCGCACAATTCAAAGTCAAGTATTTAAACAAAGAAATTTCTGGAAAATAAAAGAAAACATTCTTTTTAAATAAAATTCGTTACAATCAGCCAAGGTGGTTTAAATTTATCAGTTAATGTTACTTTAATTTTGGCGGAGGATTTATCTTCCTCTACAATGTTAAGAATTCTTTAAATCAAGTTTCCGAGAATGAAGTAAACACCAATCCCATTGTATTTAACCAATCGTCGAAGCACATAACAAAACTACCACCAGTCGCAACGCACTGACGCGTTTCGACCTTCTATGATCATCATCAGAGTAAGACGGCAAACTGACTATGGAGGGTCAAACCGCACTGAATATATATGGAAATTAAATTTAGATATGCGACTCTCACATCTAGCAGTGTCGCATACATTGAACTTGGCTGGAAATGTCGGCTGCACAATTTCTATGCAATCACGAACATTAACTGTTTGCAGCTTTCGCCACATATAAATATATAGGCGGCCGGCGGTAGTTTTGTTTTGTTGTTCGGCGGCTGGCGGTAGTTTTGTTATGTTGTATGGCGGCTGGCGGTAGTTTTGTTATGTTGTTCGACGACTGGTTAAATACAATGGGATTGGTGTTTACTTCAAGCTCGAAAACTTGATTTATAGCATTGTTACCACCATCCGCGCAATCAATTATTGTTAAATTGTATTGACTATCGAGGATCAAACCGCATTGAATATATATATAAATCAAATTTAGATATGCGGCTCTCACCTCTAGCAGTCTCGCATACATTGAACTTGACTGGAAATGTCGGCTGCACAATTTCTATGCAGTCACGAACATTAACTGTTTGCAGCTTTCGACACATATAAACATATAAGCAATACAATAAAACAATAATTGATTGCGCGAGTGGTGGTAACAATTCTTTAAATCAAGTTTGCGAGCTTAAAGTAAACACCAATCCGATTGTATTTAACCAGTCGCCAAACAACATAACAAAACTAGCACCAGTCGCAACGCACTGAAGCGTTTCGACCTTCCATAATTATCATCAGAGTACGACGGCAAACTAACTATGGAGGATCAAACCGCATTGAATATAAATGAAAATCAAATTGTTATCACCACCAGCGCAATCAATTATTGTTAAATTGTATTGCCTATATATGTGGCGACAGCTGCAAACAGTTAATGGTTGTGACTGCACAGAAATTGTACAGCCGTATTTCCAGTCAAGTTCAATGTATGCGAGACTGCTAGAGGTGAGAGCCGCATATCTATATTTGATATCCATATATATTCAATGCGGTTTGATCCTCCATAGTCACTTTTCCTTCGTACTCTGATGATAATCATGGAAGATCGAAACGCGTCAATGCGTTGCGACTGGCGGTAGTTTTGTTATGTTGTTCGACGACTGGTAAAATACAAAGGGATTGGTGTTTACTTTAAGCTCGTAAACATGATTTAAAGAATTGTTACCACCACCAGCGCAATCAATTATTGTTAAACAACACATTGTTTATTAATATTCCAAGTACGCGATAGAATAGGTCGTTCAGGAATTCATGAAATTGACACTAACGAAACACCGTAAGCTCATTAAGACGAAAGACAACGGTTAGGCTACCATATTTAGTAATTTAATGCTATAACCTTAGCAGAACAACGGTTCATTCCACTTAACTACAATTGCTACCTCATTCGAACTTTCATTGTATATTACTTATCATTTGTTATATCGCGGTGTCCTGGTTTGAGCTTCAGCCTTAAAAGTTAAAATACGACATTATTGTTGTCATTTTAATAGCCTTGGATCCTAACGTTTGTCTCTAAACAGGAAATTTATTGGGCACATTTTGATTCGATTCCCATTAGTTGCCGTGATAGATTAATTATACATACGTATGGAACTCAGCACTAGAGTAATGCGATAGTCTATAAACCATTGATTGCACTGTGCAAGTATGCAAGTTAATATCACTCAAATTAATTCTGAATATAAAACAGACCCATAACTGCCTAGATTGCGGAAAGTATACACTGGCCTAATTTACTCAATCTTGCTTTGATATCAATTTGTTTTCGTGAGGTTCCTTTCAGACTAGGCGATGTTTCGCATCGTTTAGAGCTTACATAATTTGATACACGGTTTTTATAACATAACACGTGAAAAGCAAATACAAAGATTATACTTTTCATATTTATACCTTCAAAATTGCACATATGCGTTGTGTACGTTGATAATAACTTAGTTGTTTGATCCAAGTAAACGCGAAAATCGCTTCATCGGTGGGGCATGCACACCAACACATTCTTCAATGCGACCGTTTTCGTTAGGATGCACACGGTGGGAGCCCATCATGCTAAGCATTTTCTGCCAGTCACGCAGCGGGTAAGTATTAACGCTAGCTTAACATTGTGAACCAGTTTCAAGCAGCGCTACCGCGCAAAAACCTGTTCGAATTACATGCTTAAAAATTAGCAGTGGCCATCCAGACAAAGAAAGAGCGACATTTCCCAAAACACGAGAAGCGAATCATGCCTTCGAATTATTCAAATTCTACATTACAAGCCTCAAATACGTTCCATTCCATATGACACAGCCAAGCCTTTGGAATTTTTCAAGATAGGAGCAATAATCGCAGAGATATTCTCGAACTTATTGTCGCAATGTAGGAGTTAATCCCAAAATATGCAGGAACGAAGCTTTGGTGTAGAAAAATTTCTATTATCACACTATCTCACTATTGCGGCATCGCTTTGCTGTTTAATATTCCAAGCTTCATGACTGCAATTATCATAAAAAGGATTACTGGAAAGTAAGGAAACGAACTAAACCAATACAAAATATGTATTGATCAGATTCGTGTTTAAACGCACACCCGAACTGCGCCACCAACATCAGCATTTTTCCTTAGTTACCCGAATGCTTTCTAATCTGACGTACAATTTACGTTATGTTATGAATAGTAAGTGTCTGAGCCAAAACACCGCCTAAAGTCTGTTATAACGATTCATTGATCTAAATTCGCGCATGATGGAATCCTGGACCAATATCAAATTAAGTGTTCGACAAAAATTCCACTACAAAAACAAAAGCAATGTCAAAAGATTTTTTATTAATTAACGTTTCATTACGTAAAAACGATGCCGTTAACAATTGCTCGAAATTAACAACAGATGTTACTATTTGTACTAGTAAAGTAAGCGATTATAAATAATATAAGAAATTCTCATTGTCTATAGAATGAGCATGTTGAAAGGCCACCGGAAATGATTGCTGAATAAATTTAATGATTGAACATAGGCCACGTAAAGTGCTTCAGTCAAGATCTACAATATGCAGAAAATATAAAATTATCACTTTTCGGATTATTATAAACACAAGCGTTGTAAAACATGCAGCATTATGTTAGGTGCGATTTTGAAACATCGACAACGAGTATCAAAACACCAACGCAGTGGCCAATATCATTAGAATTTTAAAGATTATTTTTTCAGCCAAGATCCAAAAACTATTTATTAGATAATCCATTCATATTAGTCAAATAATGAAATAGCTACTTACCGTCAGATTGTGGAGGGCAACTAGGTTTAAAGTTCGGAACACCTAAAATAATCATTAAAAGTAACATTGAAAAATATTACGATAAAAAGACATTGGATTATGCGTGCATAGCTACTAAACAATTATCGAAAAGAAAAATCAAAATTTAAATAGTTATTAGGTTTAATCGTGCATAAAATAAGTAGCGGTAGAATTTCACTGACGCAACACCTACCTCTCATTGTTACCAAAATAAGCAAACATGTTTACGTAGATATAGTATAAAATTTTATAGAATTACGGAAAATGACGGAATTACCTGAGAATCCTCCAGGCATACCGCCCATACCGCCCATACCGCCCATACCGCCCATACCGCCCATACCACCCATACCGCCACCTCCGAACGGACCTTGTAATTTTTCGATTACCTTCATCACCTTCGGATTAGAAAGATATTTCGGCATACACGAAGGATTTTGCATAATTTCTGTAAATGCCTTCATAATCTCCGGATCCTATAAATTAAAAAACAAAACACTAGACTATGCAACTAAATATAGGGAAACGTATTATCAAATAGTCAATAAGCTAGACAATCTGTATGCCATTAGTTTCATTTTTTAAGCTAACTGATGAAGGCTACCGATAAGTTAAGCCGAAATATTCTGGAAAAAGAGAACTACTGGAGCAATGAAAGCTGCATTAGTCAAAACGCAAAACAGGTAATCTGTATGTCGGTCACAACAATTGATTTTTTAATTCTGTTGGAATATAGAATAGAATAGAATATCTTTATTTGGATTCAAACCACACATGTTCCATCAAATAATGATATTTGAAAATGTACAATATAAAAAAATATCACATCACATAAAAATGTGCAATTAGTCTCATGTAGATAAGTAAATCTCACTAGTTGTACTATACAATATATCAATATCAGAAAGTTCGGCTGTAAAGAGTAATAGATTCATCATCAAAAATAGGAAAAATTAAGGTATAATTCGACTCTAACATAATGCAAAAAATGAGAACAATGACTAGTAAGTAATTGTATATATTGTTGACTAACATGATGATATAATGCATAATATAGATTAAAATGTCGATAATAACCTAAAAAACCAAAAATGGTGAAATTGGAACCATCCGAATCTGAACAGCAATTTAACGCCAAAGCACGATGAAAGAATTTTTTTAAATACTCTAAGTAGTGAGAAAAACGATAAATTTGTCGAGATAGTAGTGAATCGATCCAAAATATCAAGAATGAAGAGTTGACTGGTGCTAAATAACTTTAGATATATCTGTAAGCAACTGTCATTATTTAACAAAACCAGACGATCGAATATAAAAAATATCGATAAATCAGTAGTAAATTAGAAGCTAATATGCCCGCCATCGCGAACTACCCTGCTTCCTCGGAAGCAAGTTAAAAATGGATTAAATGATGAAAACTATTTTCAGATACTCACTTTTAGTGCTTCCGAAATTTCTGGATCATTGAACATTTTGTTGAATAAATTAGAGAAGGAAGATTCAGAAACACCGTCGTCCTCGTTTTCATGCTAAATTTAAAAAATACAATAGTCCGGCTGAAATTAAACAGTTTAAAGTTCAGTAGCACAAACAGAAAATATACAGGAATTAAGGAACGTTTTTTGCAAGACATTTATCTCATTATAAATTTTAAAATGAAAACCCTAAAGCGAAGTCATAACTTACTTTCTTTTGTCTCTCAGCTTCCTTTCTGGCTTTGCGAACACGCCGCTGACGCTCCTTAATTTCTCTTTCTTCTTCTTTACGTTCGTACTTGCGGCGATGCTCAATAATCTTTTTATGCTGCAAAATAAAATAAAAATATAGTTTTGATCAAAGAACCTAAAACATCCTTTTTAAAATTATGAAGCAGTTTTGATTTCACAAATATTAAAACATACCATCTTTGTGGCAATTTTGGTAAACACTAGTCCATTGCCGATTTTCATTGGCAACAGCCCAGTCAGAATCATATAGTAAATGATTTTACACACGAAAATATAACAGACAAACTTCTTTAAATTCCGATTTCTCCATTGGTTGGATCGTATACATGCATACATTACCAAATGGTAAATAGATATTCCTTATATCAATAAAAGCCCTAACAGACAACTATGCGCACTAGCACTTACCGTATGTACCAACAAACACATTTATTATACTATTTCACCTAAAATGGTATTAAAGTGCTTATGAAATGAAACGACAAAGCCACCTTACTTTGGTCGGTACGGACCACGAGACCTTATCAGTGATTTATGAAGTGATGGAACATATAGAAAATAATATTAAATGATTAAAAAGTAAACAAACCTTAGGTTCAACAGTCTTCATTGCTTCGTATGCGTCTTCAGCATAATCAAGCTTTAATGATGTCTGGAGGTCATTAAATGCCTCAACCCAGTTACCTAGTGACCTGAGAGACAATAACGTAAACCATGAGTCAAAAATAATTGGCATTATGTAATTTCAATTTAGATAATAATAATAATAATACATATATTGATGTCAATGTAGATCTCTTCTTTTGATTCAATGAGCATCCCATTGGGACACAAAAATTCCATACAATGTACAACACTTACTATTGGAAGCCCGATATACTATTACTCTCAGCTGTCCGACACTATTTCACAAGTATATACCAAAGTCACTGATATATTTCAGCAACAGATAATTGATCGCGCCGCACCATTCATCACTAAGCCATAAACCTAAGCGAAAATTTGCGGATACAGCACATAGAAGAGTTCAGCTAAGCTCCTTGAGAACACACGAGAATTAGAAAACGTGTTCCTCATGAGAAAACCGACCATACTATAAAATTGCAATTGAAAGATAATTAGATGAATACAATATTTCACTAGGCAAACAGAATAAATCGGTTGAATCTTTCACTAATTAAGCACGGATAACCTGGTAAGAGTTTACATTAAAAATTTTCACAGACCACTTTTATGCAGAGATCTAGTGCTAGATGAAGGCGAGAATACCTAAAAAATCACTCTTGATTTTGGCAATGGCTGTCAACAATATTCACGCTAACATGTAAAATTCGCAGGTGTGGAGGATATTAAATCCTCCGCCTTATGTAAAATAACATTGACTGATAAATTTAAACTACATTCGTCGGGGACGCCACCTTTTTAGCACAACTAATAAACTTCATCATACACGGTATTCTTGAAGGAATTTCTTTGTTGCGAACCTGGATTAATTGAAATTATCTGATCTGCGTTTTGACTAACGCAGCCTTCATTGTTCCAGTAATTTCCTTTTGGCAAGATATTTCAGCCTACCTTACCGTAGGCCTTCATCAGTTGCATTTCACGAAAGAAATAAAGCAATACACGGTATTCAATATTACATTCGTTAAATCTCTAATGGCCACAAAAACAGCGATTTTCAGGCCATCCTCTTAGAATATAAATACACATCGGGCAAAAGACTGATAAGTATATTAAAAACGGATTAGCAAGACGCACAAATAGCATTTTTTCAAAAAGCATCAACGAGATTATTTAGATGGGAACTACCTTTTGAGAAAAACACTTTCCTTATTCTTAAAAACAAAGAAAACAGGAACGGAAAACTTCGTGAGGTTAGGCAGAGAGTAAAGAAAATGACGCATAACAATCATATTCTCAATCTAACTCAGAACCAAAACATTCAGCCGTGCGATTTCAAGCTCTTTCGAATTATAATGGATAAACAAAAACAATTTTTGCATCAAAACATATCGACTTGCATGAACACAACGATTAGTCAGGTTCAACAAAACTAGCCATACGCCAATAATGTGTAAATCAATAACATAATGATAAGAATTTACTAACTTATGAGCCATTCCACGAACTTTATAAGGACCAGCAGAATCCGAATTTATTGATATAGCTTTATCACAATCTTTAACAGCAGCCCTAGGTCGTTTGAGCTTTAATAAACAACTGAAAATAAAAGTAAAATCAATACTTTGCACGCCGAGCATGTAAAAGAGCTGAATATGGATTTTTCTCGATTGCTTCCGTGAAAAGCGCTATCGCCGCTGTATAATCCCCATCGGACATTTTTGACTGAGCTTCTGCTCTTTTTGCATCAGATTCGTCTTGCATTTCATCAGTAACTTCGATGGACATATCACCCATCGGAAGATCATCTTCATCTTCCTTAATAGGTTCAGCATCACTAATATCTGCGTATTAACTTTAAACTCTTATCTACCTAGCTCCGATTCATCACTTTCAGAATCTGACTCAGACTCCGAGGAAGAAATTTTAGCTTCCGTTTCTTGACGTGGTGGTGCTTCCGTTTTGGGGGGCTGTTCCGGAAGATGCGCACCAAGACTAAGTATGTAAATAATTAAGAATACCTTAGTAGCCAGTTTTTGAAAAAACCCAATTCCGGTAAATTAATCAGTTGTGGATTATTCTTAACGGCATTCACGAACAACTTCAGTTCTTCAACTTTCTTTGAATCCATTATATCTTGACAATTAAGCACCATAACCACGAAGAATTTCGAGTGAGTTCTATGTATATAAATAAAATAGTAAATAAATTATAAATTAAATATTTAAAAATAAAATTTTATCTTTCATATTCGTTTTAAATTGACACCGCTCAAATCAAACGTATCCTAGTTTTGTTAATTGCAACTTATAATAAAATAAATGTATTATATCGAATTTACCTTTCTATCATATTTTACGACCAAAATAAAGTGTATGCTCATAATTATTTTATAAAAATCAAAATTTTGATTTTGGACTTCATATTTTTGTACATTGGAATGCGTTATGATACGATAAGTATGTCTTTCAACAATTGATAGTTTATAAACTGGTCGTTTTAATGTTGGTCAACGGTCACTATAATAGAGATGGGGGGATGCATTTGCAACCGCATAAAATTTCCATGATGTTCTCGTATGATAAACTCTTTTCTAATCTGCTTGCCTGCTTACAATTTTATATGGACCAGGGAGTGTTTCCCCAGCGTATTATTAAGGGATCAAGTGGAAGTTATGTTATTAAAGACACATTCTCTGTAATTATTTTAGTTTTATTCCTGTTTTTAGAATGAAATTGGCGTATTTAAACCAAAGGATGAAGAGCCTTATGGTCATTTGAATCCGAAATGGACCAAATGGTTTCAGAAAACGTGTTGTCCGTGCTTTTTCGGACGTTCATGTTTGGTCATTAACCAAGGATATTTGTCTGAAGTAGCTGCAAGTATTGTAGATTCATATTTAGGCTTGAATGTTGTTCCAACCACTAATGTAAGGAAATTATGTGTATAATTAAAGATCGCCTATTTTGCGAGTGAGTCGTTTAATTATGCGGCAGTGGACCGTGCAAAATCTAAGACTAAACAAACTGTAATGGAACATTTTCCACGAATAGGAAGACGTTTTCATCGAATTGGTCTACCTCCAAAGGTAATTCATTATAAAATTTGTTGCGTAGTACAAATGTATGTACAGTTCTTGAATTAATTAGAAAATTTAAGATAATGTGGTTGCGAGCAGTTGTTTTGCGCAATAACGCGAATCGCAGTCTGTTTACCTGACCCACCCTCTCGGTTTTCGAAGGATGGATTGCCTTCAGGATACGATGAAGCGATTTGGAGACAATTTCCCCTTTCTTAAAAATATCTGTTTACAAGCGTTGTGGGTTCGTGCTAGCCTCCTACAAAAGACTCCGCGTCGATGAGATTCAATCACTAAAATCTCTATTTCACTTGGTTTTGGCGGAAAAGTCAAATTAAGGCGTGACAGAACATTGTTACAGCGGGTAATAGAACAAGCACTCAGTCGCTGACTTCGATCCGTTCCGAAATTTTCTACTTTCCTTGGATGAAGCAACTCAATGAGAAGAGGTTGTTTATTTCGCGACATCCTCAGGAAGGCTATATTTGTCCGCTCTATTGCCTATTGCGTCAGCTAGCTCAACCCGGCCGGCCGAAGCTCTGTTTAAACTTCGTGCCGCCTCCATCATGTAAAGTCTATCAATGAGCCTCATGTGCCAGTTCCTTATTGGTCTGAAATCCTTACTTTCAGACTATTAGAACTGGCTCGATGGTCCCGAAACGGTCGTCTATGTAAAAGAAGGTATCACCCTGTCCCTGTTGTGTCAAAATGTAGCAGTTGATTGTGCTCTCACGTTATTCCCGTTCTCAAATCTTGCCAGCATCGTTCAGGATAGTGGATGCACGCATACTGATTTTATCTCGTCTCACAGTGAAACTAACCTTCCTCCAGTGATAAAATCTGTCCAGCCGTTCTAGCTCTCTACAAAATCCGTCATGCTTTAAAAACCAATCCACCCGACAATAGCTTGATTAAGGAAGTCCAGATTGTTTTCAATCAATAGCTTCAGGTTAACAAGGAAACAGTCACTACCATCAATCCACGCTCGCGCTCTAGCCGCCATTGTATAACCCGCTTGCTTTTCCTTCCAGGTCTAATCATCCTGAATTTTTCGCGAATATATTCATCAACTGCAAGTCATCCAAACCAAAGATCAACCAGCTTGGTATGCGTCTACTTGTAGCAACTTCGCTGTCCCCTACTGTACACAATGATATTCTTTCTCCACCAACGGGTAGTCCTTTCGAAGCGACAGAGCTGTTGGCCGAGTGGTTGTTTAGCTGCATCTTTCAATCATCTGACACGCGATGGGCCCAACTTTGTCTACACGTTTTACGCAACCATCTGATAACTACATCGTTGCGGGGGACATCAACCTCCCACATGTCAACTGGTACAAGTGACCGATTTTCAGAGTCGTGATATCTTCCATAATCACGAGCACTGCCGAGTATCCTCTTCGAAGAAGATCATACTAACATTCCGACGTTTCACTGATCGGGAAGTTAAGCCGACTCTGTGACGCCATCGTCTAGAGAGTTAATCATCCACGAGTTCTTAATGTCTTGCTCTTCCCGGGACCATGACACCCTATCTTCCCGCTGAGTCTCTGTCACCTCCATTCAGCACAAACAATAGTAACTCTATTAAATGATTCACAAGAAAGCACTCTAAGTTGAAAGACATTCGAATGGATTGTAACTCCTGCCAAAGATTGGAAATAATCAATATACGAATTAATTTAGATAAGACAATACCAGCTTTGCAGACGAATATCTTTTACATTACTAATTGTATACGCTCCATCGACCATCGATGAAATACATTGGCTCCATATCTCATCAGCCATGGTTAATTCAATCCTAGACATTGAATCCAAACACCAATTTGATCAGAATGGCGCCTCTGCAAATATATTTGCTCTCCTAAATAGAGACCATTCCATTCAAAATGTCTCGAAATTTCCTCTCTATCTCGATGTGACTAGTTAAGCGACGGATTCCGAAGCTACGTGCCTAGATACGAGACCTGTTCGCGGTAAATTCTGGACAGTACGTGATGGGTTCTCAGTAAGGACGAAATAGTTCTATTGGAAGAATTTGCTTTTCTAAATTATACTATACTTGGATAATACTGACAAATATATGTACATACTGGGTCAGGTGTTGATATCAATATCACAACCTTGATTGAAGTAGTTTTTATTGCCACCTGCGCAACCAATGTTCAGTTCATTATCTCATTTTTCTGTAAGGTCTCAACCTGCTTTGCTCTGTATAAATTTCTTATCCTAGTCATTCCTATGTCACGCACACTTGATTACTCATTTCAGCACAACCATACCACTAACATATATAACAGTCTACATTATATCCGAAGCCCCACATATTTTAAAGTCACTACACACGGTGACGAAACTTCCATTTCATCTTGAGTTTAAAAAGGCAGTTAATCTGCGCTTCTTTAGTAAATTCCTAAACGAAAACACTAACTGGAAGTATAACCTTTTCTTTTATCTTTCGTTATAAACTTTGTTGTCGAAATTATTATTTCTGGCTTCTTGATAGAATTTCTCAAAACGAACTCCAACGGAACTTCAGCAGAATATTTTAACGTTTTTTTTCATTTTGCTGTTTTTCGCTTCTTCGCATTTTACTACAAACCAGTGGTGTTCTCCTCATTTGGGTGCGTTGCAATAATAAGACCCACTAGATACTTTAAATTTTAATCTTTTAATTTTGCCTGTAGAGGCCCTTTGGTCACTACCAGAAGAGAGCCTCTGAGATGCCAGGCCCGGCCAATCCATATATGCGGTGTGATCATCTAATTTGGAACACTTAAGTTCCTCTGAACTATCTTTTAAATTACATTCCTTAAGCCCACTTACTAATTGCTCTGTATCCTCAATATTTAATAGACCAGCCATAATACTAAGATATAATCTCTTGTAATTTATATACTATATTTAGTAGCTTACCAAAATGCGCTGATATCCACAGAAGACAGAATGTTACGGTGGTGACCTTGAAAACAAATATCCACATCAATTACCTGAAGCAAATTTGAGATCCTTCCCAATAATGTGTATTAAGAACGATAGATGGATGCAAATTTTATTACTTTATTAACAAAGAATATTCAGATAGAACCAAACAGCAAGGCGTGATCACAACTCAATAACAATCAGGCACCTAGATCAGTAAACTCAAAACTCACTTATAAACAATTCTTACATAGTTAACATCGTCATTTGTTTACTAAATATAATTAAACGTTGTTCATAGAAATGTCGTTGCGTAGTGCTACGTTTGCATAGCAACACAAACGTGTGAGCAGTGTCCTGACAAATGTAAGACTTATGTCGGAGGAAATATCGTCCGCTACATGCCTGAGGTATTAGTATCCAGTTTCTTCTCAAGTCTTTCTCTTAGTTAATGTTATCCTAGTTATTAGGAACTTCAAGTCACAAATGGATTCATCCATTTTAGCAGCGATAGTGCTAATTTTGCTTTCTTGTACTTGCTGTAGTCATTCAACAGTTTGTATTGTAACCTAGGGATGCGCCTAAGCTTAGCCAATAGAATATTTTCTGACCTCTGACGATTCACCAGAAATAAAAATTAATTTATTTATCACTCATATCTAATCTTTTCTTGTAATTATTTTAATTAAACTACATTTCACAATATTCTTCCGTTTAATTCTTAACCTGCATAATTTTCCATCCATATATTTCTGTATGGTATCAACAAAATTACGTGTATGAAATTGATTATGTAGTTATATATATATATATATATATATATATATATATAATATATATAAATTGGAGAAAAGGAATAAATGTAGTTTGCTGAGGAAAGTCAGGCCAGTCATATTCGGATAACCAAAACAGAGAAAGTCAAAATACGCCAGGCACTTCCTCTACAGGGACATTAAATATGTGCATTCTCAAGTAAAATTTTCTGATTTTCAGCAGATTATTCTATCGAAGGTTTATTTATGTGGTCCAATTCTTTAAAGTTATTCACCATTGTAATTGTACTAGTTAATGAATTCTATTTATAAATACACACTGTAGAAATATTATGAACCTGTAGTTGATTTTTATATGATTTGCGATAGGTCATAGTTAGAGGACAGATGGGATATTTCACCGTTAAGAAGTTTATTGAAATTACCTTGGCAGTCTACAACAGATTGAGGTCGTAATAGAGTGAGAATCAAGTATGCGCGCATATGGTGGCCTATAAACCGCTGTTCAATTCATTAAGTCAATTTAAACTGACGCAGCCTCTTAGTGTTATCCCCACTGGAAGGAATATTTACATTGCGTTAAAACTCCCTCACATCGTTTATTCATGAATTTGTCTTAACTGAAAATGGTGTAACCTGGTATAGCAAATTCATGATCTTCAATGCCTTTCACTCCTTATGGTTATATGGCTGTGAAACATTAGTCACTTTTGAATTTTTGTGGCTGAACATGATGATGATGAATGCTTTTGTGAAGTCATTTTTCCACTAATATTATAAAGTCGAACTTATTGTTCGTTATAAAGCTTTTCAAAAAAAGTTTATATTTTTATACGTTTTGAGTTGGCATAAGACACTGAATATTTATTTAAACGTTCGTCTACATGATGGGTGTGTAATAGTGTATCAGCCAAAAAGCTTTCTTTCGAACTCGTTTTTTCCTATCTGTTGATAATCTTCTCCGTCTCTCCGCCACCTCCGAACGGACCTGGAAATCTTTCGATTACCTTCATCACCTTCGGATTAGAAAAATATTTCGGCGTACACAAAGGCTTTTGCATAATTTCTGTAAATGCCTTCATAATCTCCGGATCCTATAAATTAAAAAACAAAACACTAGACTATGCAACTAAATATAGGGAAACATATTATCAAATAGTCAATAAGCTAGACAATCTGTATGCCATTAGTTTCATTTTTTAAGCTAACTGATGAAGGCTACCGATAAGTTAAGCCGAAATATTCTGGAAAAAGAGAACTACTGGAGCAATGAAAGCTGCATTAGTCAAAACGCAAAACAGGTAATCTGTATGTCGGTCACAACAATTGATTTTTTAATTCTGTTGGAATATAGAATAGAATAGAATATCTTTATTTGGATTCAAACCACACATGTTCCATCAAATAATGATATTTGAAAATGTACAATATAAAAAAATATCACATCGCATAAAAATGTGCGATTAGTCTCATGTAGATAAGTAAATCTCACTAGTTGTACTATACAATATATCAATATCAGAAAGTTCGGCTGTAAAGAGTAATAGATTCATCATCAAAAATAGGAAAAATTAAGGTATAATTCGACTCTAACATAATGCAAAAAATGAGAACAATGACTAGTAAGTAATTGTATATATTGTTGACTAACATGATGATATAATGCATAATATAGATTAAAATGTCGATAATAACCTAAAAAAACCAAAAATGGTGAAATTGGAATCACCCGAATCTGAACAGCAATTTAACGCCATAGCACGATGAAAGAATTTTTTTAAATACTCTAAGTAGTGAGAAAAACGATAAATTTGTCGAGATAGTAGTGAATCGATCCAAAATATCAAGAATGAAGAGTTGACTGGTGCTAAATAACTTTAGACATATCTGTAAGCAACTGTAATTATTTAACAAAACCAGACGATCGAATATAAAAAATGTCGATAAATCAGTAGTAAATTAGAAGCTAATATGCCCGCCATCGCGAACTACCCTGATTCCTCGGAAGCAAGTTAAAAATGGATTAAATGATGAAAACTATTTTCAGATACTCACATTTAGTCCTTCCGAAATTACTGGATCATTGAACATTTGGTTGAATAAATTAGAGAAGGAAGATTCAGAAACACCGCCGTCCTCGATTTCATACTAAATTTAAAAAATACAATAGTCCGGCTAAAATTAAACAGTTTAAAGTTCAGTAGCACAAACAGAAAATATACAGGAATTAAGGAACGTTTTTTGCAAGACATTTATCTCATTATAAATTTTAAAATGAAAACCCTAAAGCGAAGTCATAACTTACTTTCTTTTGTCTCTCAGCTTTCTTTCTGGCTTTGCGAATACGCCGCTGACGCTCCTTAATTTCTCTTTTTTCTTGTTTACGTTCGTACTTGCGGCGATGCTCAATAATCTTTTTATGCTGCAAAATAAAATAAAAATATAGTTTTGATCAACGAACCTAAAGCATGCTTTTTTCAAATTATGAAGCAGTTTTGATTTCAGAAATATTAAAACATACCATCTTTGTGTGCAATTTTGGTAAACACTAGTCCATTGCCGATTTTCATTGGCAACAGCTCAGTCAGAATCATATAGTAAATGATTTTACACACGAAAATATAACAGACAAACTTCTTTAAATTCCGATTTCTCCATTGGTTGGATCGTATACATGCATACATTACCAAATGGTAAATAGATATTCCTTATATCAATAAAAGCCCTAACAGACAACTATGCGCACTAGCACTTACCGTATGTACCAACAAACACATTTATTATACTATTTCACCTAAAATGGTATTAAAGTGCTTATGAAATGAAACGACAAAGCCACCTTACTTTGGTCGGTACGGACCACGAGACCTTATCAGTGATTTATGAAGTGATGGAACATTTAGAAAATAATATTAAATGATTAAAAAGTAAACAAACCTTAGGTTCAACAGTCTTCATTGCTTCGTATGCGTCTTCAGCATAATCAAGCTTTAATGATGTCTGGAGGTCATTAAATGCCTCAACCCAGTTACCTAGTGACCTGAGAGACAATAACGTAAACCATGAGTCAAAAATAATTGGCATTATGTAATTTCAATTTAGATAATAATAATAATAATACATATATTGATGTCAATGTAGATTTCTTCTTTTGATTCAATGAGCATCCCATTGGGACAAAAAAATTCCATACAATGTACAACACTTACTATTGGAAGCCCGATATACTATTACTCTCAGCTGTCCGACACTATTTCACAAGTATATACCAAAGTCACTGATATATTTCAGCAACAGATAATTGATCTCGCCGCACCATTCATCACTAAGCCATAAACCTAAGCGAAAATTTGCGGATACAGCACATAGAAGAGTTCAGCTAAATGTCTCGCTAACATAAGCTCCTTGAGAACACACGAGAATTAGAAAACGTGTTCCTCATGAGAAAACCGGCCATACTTAAACGTTCCGGCAGCTATAAAATTGCAATTGAAAGATAATTAGATGAATACAATATTTCACTAGGCAAACAGAATAAGTCGGTTGAATCTTTCACTAATTAAGCACGGATAACCTGGTAAGAGTTTACATTAAAAATTTTCACAGACCACTTTTATGCAGAGATCTAGTGCTAGATGAAGGCGAGAATACCTAAAAAATCACTCTTGATTTTGGCAATGGCTGTCAACAATATTCACGCTAACATGTAAAATTCGCAGGTGTGGAGGATATTAAATCCTCCGCCTTATGTAAAATAACATTGACTGATAAATTTAAACTACATTCGTCGGGGACGCCACCTTTTTAGCACAACTAATAAACTTCATCATACACGGTATTCTTGAAGGAATTTCTTTGTTGCGAACCTGGATTAATTGAAATTATCTGATCTGCGTTTTGACTACCGCAGCTTTCATTGTTCCAGTAATTTCCTTTTGGCAAGATATTTCAGCCTACCTTACCGTAGGCCTTCATCAGTTGCATTTCACGAAAGAAATAAAGCAATACACGGTATTCAATATTACATTCGTTAAATCTCTAATGGCCACAAAAACAGCGATTTTCAGGCCATCCTCTTAGAATATAAATACACATCGGGCAAAAGACTGATAAGTATATTAAAAACGGATTAGCAAGACGCACAAATAGCATTTTTTCAAAAAGCATCAACGAGATTATTTAGATGGGAACTACCTTTTGAGAAAAACACTTTCCTTATTCTTAAAAACAAAGAAAACAGGAACGGAAAACTTCGTGAGGTTAGGCAGAGAGTAAAGAAAATGACGCATAACAATCATATTCTCAATCTAACTCAGAACCAAAACATTCAGCCGTGCGATTTCAAGCTCTTTCGAATTATAATGGATAAACAAAAACAATTTTTGCATCAAAACATATCGACTTGCATGAACACAACGATTAGTCAGGTTCAACCAAACTAGCCATACGCCAATAATGTGTAAATCAATAACATAATGATAAGAATTTACTAACTTATGAGCCATTCCACGAACTTTATAAGGACCAGCAGAATCCGAATTTATTGATATAGCTTTATCACAATCTTTAACAGCAGCCCTAGGTCGTTTGAGCTTTAATAAACAACTGAAAATAAAAGTAAAATCAATACTTTGCACGCCGAGCATGTAAAAGAGCTGAATATGGATTTTTCTCGATTGCTTCCGTGAAAAGCGCTATCGCCGCTGTATAATCCCCATCGGACATTTTTGACTGAGCTTCTGCTCTTTTTGCATCAGATTCGTCTTGCATTTCATCAGTAACTTCGATGGACATATCACCCATCGGAAGATCATCTTCATCTTCCTTAATAGGTTCAGCATCACTAATATCTGCGTATTAACTTTAAACTCTTATCTACCTAGCTCCGATTCATCACTTTCAGAATCTGACTCAGACTCCGAGGAAGAAATTTTAGCTTCCGTTTCTTGACGTGGTGGTGCTTCCGTTTTGGAGGGCTGTTCCGGAAGATGCGCACCAAGACTAAGTATGTAAATAATTAAGAATACCTTAGTAGCCAGTTTTTGAAAAAACCCAATTCCGGTAAATTAATCAGTTGTGGATTATTCTTAACGGCATTCACGAACAACTTCAGTTCTTCAACTTTCTTTGAATCCATTATATCTTGACAATTAAGCACCATAACCACGAAGAATTTCGAGTGAGTTCTATGTATATAAATAAAATAGTAAATTAAAGCTGCAAGCAGCGATGAACGGGCCCTCGCACCCAGGCTCACCGCCAGCGGGTGACTAGTAAAACAGCGAACTGCGAGAAATCAGCATTTAAAGTGGTAAATATAAAAGGAATATATCAAAAGTCATTTATATGTGCAAATTTTCCTGCTGCCAGCTAGTGGCGCTATGTTTATAACTGGATTTGGCCATGGACACGCCCTTTAACGAAAACTCAAGATCTTCACAATTTAACATCGCACAGGCCTTTAGAATAGAGTGACTGAAAAAAAAAATTATGTCATAAAATTTCTCGGGGTAGTTTGTTACAGCGTAAAATATGTCACTTCCTGTTGCCAGTAGGTGGCGCTATGACTATAACTGAATATGGGCATATCAATCTGTTCAGGTCAGGAGTCTTATCAAACATGTGAAGTTTGTGGCAGATTGGACATTGTATGTCTGAGTTATAGCAACTTCATTTTTCATGGCGAATCATCGAAATTCGTCAGGCCGCCACGGACACGCCCTTCAACGAAAACTCAAGATCTTCGCAATTTAACATCGCAAAGGCCTTTAGATTAGGCATACCAAATTTGGTGTTGATCTGAATAAATCTCTAGGAGGAGTTCGTTAAAATACAAGGCATGCAAATGACAAAAATGATGCAAAATTTGCTCATAAAATTAATGAAACACAGCTCGAGGGCTGTTGATTTTTTTAGGAAAGGTGGCGCTGTCGAGCCATTTTGCAACACCCTCTTCCGAAACCTATATCAGACGTAAATTTTCACCAGGTCTGACGCGTGTGCAAAGTTTCATGACTTTTCGAGCATGTTTGGGCCGTCAAAAATGCGATTCATTTTGGAGAAGAAGAATAATAATAATAATAAACAAAGCAGATACAATAGGGTCCTCACACCATCGGTGCTCGGGCCCTAATAAATTATAAATTAAATATTTAAAAATAAAATTTTATCTTTCATATTCGTTTTAAATTGACACCGCTCAAATCAAACGTATCCTAGTTTTGTTAATTGCAACTTATAATAAAATAAATGTATTATATCGAATTTACCTTTCTATCATATTTTACGACCAAAATAAAGTGTATGCTCATAATTATTTTATAAAAATCAAAATTTTGATTTTGGACTTCATATTTTTGTACATTGGAATGCGTTATGATACGATAAGTATGTCTTTCAACAATTGATAGTTTATAAACTGGTCGTTTTAATGTTGGTCAACGGTCACTATAATAGAGATGGGGGGATGCATTTGCAACCGCATAAAATTTCCATGATGTTCTCGTATGATAAACTCTTTTCTAATCTGCTTGCCTGCTTACAATTTTATATGGACCAGGGAGTGTTTCCCCAGCGTATTATTAAGGGATCAAGTGGAAGTTATGTTATTAAAGACACATTCTCTGTAATTATTTTAGTTTTATTCCTGTTTTTAGAATGAAATTGGCGTATTTAAACCAAAGGATGAAGAGCCTTATGGTCATTTGAATCCGAAATGGACCAAATGGTTTCAGAAAACGTGTTGTCCGTGCTTTTTCGGACGTTCATGTTTGGTCATTAACCAAGGATATTTGTCTGAAGTAGCTGCAAGTATTGTAGATTCATATTTAGGCTTGAATGTTGTTCCAACCACTAATGTAAGGAAATTATGTGTATAATTAAAGATCGCCTATTTTGCGAGTGAGTCGTTTAATTATGCGGCAGTGGACCGTGCAAAATCTAAGACTAAACAAACTGTAATGGAACATTTTCCACGAATAGGAAGACGTTTTCATCGAATTGGTCTACCTCCAAAGGTAATTCATTATAAAATTTGTTGCGTAGTACAAATGTATGTACAGTTCTTGAATTAATTAGAAAATTTAAGATAATGTGGTTGCGAGCAGTTGTTTTGCGCAATAACGCGAATCGCAGTCTGTTTACCTGACCCACCCTCTCGGTTTTCGAAGGATGGATTGCCTTCAGGATACGATGAAGCGATTTGGAGACAATTTCCCCTTTCTTAAAAATATCTGTTTACAAGCGTTGTGGGTTCGTGCTAGCCTCCTACAAAAGACTCCGCGTCGATGAGATTCAATCACTAAAATCTCTATTTCACTTGGTTTTGGCGGAAAAGTCAAATTAAGGCGTGACAGAACATTGTTACAGCGGGTAATAGAACAAGCACTCAGTCGCTGACTTCGATCCGTTCCGAAATTTTCTACTTTCCTTGGATGAAGCAACTCAATGAGAAGAGGTTGTTTATTTCGCGACATCCTCAGGAAGGCTATATTTGTCCGCTCTATTGCCTATTGCGTCAGCTAGCTCAACCCGGCCGGCCGAAGCTCTGTTTAAACTTCGTGCCGCCTCCATCATGTAAAGTCTATCAATGAGCCTCATGTGCCAGTTCCTTATTGGTCTGAAATCCTTACTTTCAGACTATTAGAACTGGCTCGATGGTCCCGAAACGGTCGTCTATGTAAAAGAAGGTATCACCCTGTCCCTGTTGTGTCAAAATGTAGCAGTTGATTGTGCTCTCACGTTATTCCCGTTCTCAAATCTTGCCAGCATCGTTCAGGATAGTGGATGCACGCATACTGATTTTATCTCGTCTCACAGTGAAACTAACCTTCCTCCAGTGATAAAATCTGTCCAGCCGTTCTAGCTCTCTACAAAATCCGTCATGCTTTAAAAACCAATCCACCCGACAATAGCTTGATTAAGGAAGTCCAGATTGTTTTCAATCAATAGCTTCAGGTTAACAAGGAAACAGTCACTACCATCAATCCACGCTCGCGCTCTAGCCGCCATTGTATAACCCGCTTGCTTTTCCTTCCAGGTCTAATCATCCTGAATTTTTCGCGAATATATTCATCAACTGCAAGTCATCCAAACCAAAGATCAACCAGCTTGGTATGCGTCTACTTGTAGCAACTTCGCTGTCCCCTACTGTACCCAATGATATTCTTTCTCCACCAACGGGTAGTCCTTTCGAAGCGACAGAGCTGTTGGCCGAGTGGTTGTTTAGCTGCATCTTTCAATCATCTGACACGCGATGGGCCCAACTTTGTCTACACGTTTTACGCAACCATCTGATAACTACATCGTTGCGGGGGACATCAACCTCCCACATGTCAACTGGTACAAGTGACCGATTTTCAGAGTCGTGATATCTTCCATAATCACGAGCACTGCCGAGTATCCTCTTCGAAGAAGATCATACTAACATTCCGACGTTTCACTGATCGGGAAGTTAAGCCGACTCTGTGACGCCATCGTCTAGAGAGTTAATCATCCACGAGTTCTTAATGTCTTGCTCTTCCCGGGACCATGACACCCTATCTTCCCGCTGAGTCTCTGTCACCTCCATTCAGCACAAACAATAGTAACTCTATTAAATGATTCACAAGAAAGCACTCTAAGTTGAAAGACATTCGAATGGATTGTAACTCCTGCCAAAGATTGGAAATAATCAATATACGAATTAATTTAGATAAGACAATACCAGCTTTGCAGACGAATATCTTTTACATTACTAATTGTATACGCTCCATCGACCATCGATGAAATACATTGGCTCCATATCTCATCAGCCATGGTTAATTCAATCCTAGACATTGAATCCAAACACCAATTTGATCAGAATGGCGCCTCTGCAAATATATTTGCTCTCCTAAATAGAGACCATTCCATTCAAAATGTCTCGAAATTTCCTCTCTATCTCGATGTGACTAGTTAAGCGACGGATTCCGAAGCTACGTGCCTAGATACGAGACCTGTTCGCGGTAAATTCTGGACAGTACGTGATGGGTTCTCAGTAAGGACGAAATAGTTCTATTGGAAGAATTTGCTTTTCTAAATTATACTATACTTGGATAATACTGACAAATATATGTACATACTGGGTCAGGTGTTGATATCAATATCACAACCTTGATTGAAGTAGTTTTTATTGCCACCTGCGCAACCAATGTTCAGTTCATTATCTCATTTTTCTGTAAGGTCTCAACCTGCTTTGCTCTGTATAAATTTCTTATCCTAGTCATTCCTATGTCACGCACACTTGATTACTCATTTCAGCACAACCATACCACTAACATATATAACAGTCTACATTATATCCGAAGCCCCACATATTTTAAAGTCACTACACACGGTGACGAAACTTCCATTTCATCTTGAGTTTAAAAAGGCAGTTAATCTGCGCTTCTTTAGTAAATTCCTAAACGAAAACACTAACTGGAAGTATAACCTTTTCTTTTATCTTTCGTTATAAACTTTGTTGTCGAAATTATTATTTCTGGCTTCTTGATAGAATTTCTCAAAACGAACTCCAACGGAACTTCAGCAGAATATTTTAACGTTTTTTTTCATTTTGCTGTTTTTCGCTTCTTCGCATTTTACTACAAACCAGTGGTGTTCTCCTCATTTGGGTGCGTTGCAATAATAAGACCCACTAGATACTTTAAATTTTAATCTTTTAATTTTGCTTGTAGAGGCCCTTTGGTCACTACCAGAAGAGAGCCTCTGAGATGCCAGGCCCGGCCAATCCATATATGCGGTGTGATCATCTAATTTGGAACACTTAAGTTCCTCTGAACTATCTTTTAAATTACATTCCTTAAGCCCACTTACTAATTGCTCTGTATCCTCAATATTTAATAGACCAGCCATAATACTAAGATATAATCTCTTGTAATTTATATACTACATTTAGTAGCTTACCAAAATGCGCTGATATCCACAGAAAACAGAATGTTACGGTGGTGACCTTGAAAACAAATAACCACATCACTTACCTGAAGCAATAACGTGTATTAAGAACGATAGATGGATGCAAATTTTATTACTTTATTAACAAAGAATATTCAGATAGAACCAAACAGCAAGGCGTGATCACAACTCAATAACAATCAGGCACCTAGATCAGTAAACTCAAAACTGACTTATAAACAATTCTTACATAGTTAACATCGTCATTTCTATGAACAACGTTTAATTATTTTTTTTAGTAAACAAATGACGATGTTAACTATAGTGTTATAATCATTTTAGTTATGATCAATTACCCTGATGTGAGTTGAACACGCCTTGCTGTTTACTACTTTACTTTAAAGGCGTGATCACAACTCAATAACAATCAGGCACCTAGATTAGTAAACTCAAAACTGACTTATAAACAATTCTTACATAGTTAACATCGTCATTTGTTTACTAAAAAAAATAATTAAACGTTGTTCATAGAAATGTCGTTGCTTAGTGCTTCGTTTGCATAGCAACACAAACGTGTGAGCAGTGTCCTGACAAATGTAAGACTTATGTCGGAGGAAATATCGTCCGCTACATGCCTGAGGTATTAGTATCCAGTTTCTTCTCAAGTCTTTCTCTTAGTTAATGTTATCCTAGTTATTAGGAACTTCAAGTCACAAATGGATTCATCCATTTTAGCAGCGATAGTGCTAATTTTGCTATCTTGTATTTGCTGTAGTCATTCAACAGTTCATATATTATATAGTGTGAGTTAGCATTGAAGTCGTATTGTCGTTGACTTCAGATTATGTTAGCTTCACTATTACAGGTTTACACATTCGTCATATAGTGTGAGTTAGCATTGAAATCGTATTGTCGTTGACTTCAGATTATGTTAGCTTCACTATTACAGGTTTACACATTCGTCTAGGAGATTGTACCGTCCTATTATTCCACATTCTTCTACCGAATATATAGTGGTTAAAGGGCGTAATACCGGCTCCTACTGATGAGTCGCCAGTAAGCACGAAACGAATGTGCATGAGATTATACTTTCCGTTCATGCTGCCTTTGGTTTATCCTTCTGGTCACAACTGAACTAATTTGTTACTAGGTTCGCAAAACCTAATACATATTGCTAATGTGTCTCCATCTGGGCTAGATTCTCTTCATCATAAAGCATTCATTTACCATTTTCTATTCGTTTCTTAAAAATTATTTTATTATGAGCTTCATTTTCTTCTTTCTCGTGTTTATATGGGAATGAAACATAATTTATTAATGACTTTTATTGTTGTATGTGGTGAAGATGAAGCTTGCGTTCATATTTCTATATATAAGTTTATTTGTTGTAAGTCCCACGACTTTTCAAAATCCAAGGAATGGACTATCCTTGGGCTTAATCGGAACATGAGGTTATGCAAAGGCTATTGGACGTCCGGCATGCGTGCTTTGGCGTGTGTTAAGCTGCGGTACAGATGGGGTATCATTGCCATTCGCCCTCCTCTTATTCATGGAATTTTCGTATGCCCGCGGCTTTTATGTCGGTGGAGAAATGTTCATCTGGCACTATTTCACCTCTGATTGAAGATTTCAAGTAAGCGCCGTCTTTTTGACTCTTCGATGAGCAGGCAAGGATTTTGGTCCTTTCCACAAATTGCATGATAATCACTCAACTGGAAGGGTCCAATTAATGACTCATCGGTGATAAGATAAGCCGACCATGTTTATAGTGCATCCAAACCGATGCAATCTGGAGTTTATTGTTTGGTATTTTTAATTTTCCTTTTGGTTGTAAAGGAACTCATGGTGGTCAATGTATTTGTACTCATGGTTGGCCTGCTTTTAGATGTTCTATCCATAGCTGTCGATCGTCGTTGTTAATTTCTCTATTGCTGTTTTCCTGTAGAATATCGTCTGTGCTCAAGACTAACCAACACAAGCTGCGAAGAATGTTTTTAAATGCGTCAGAGACGCCCTGCTCTTGTTACTGTAAGCACGTGCAGGTCAAGGGCTGGACTTTGGTTATTAGAGGCTGCTTCAGATGCTTGACATAAGTAGCACTGTCTGTGCCTTACGGTTTTGTTAATTTTACGAGTTGCATATCTCGTGTGTTCTAATTGCCTTCAGAATTGTTATACCAATATAAAGGTTCAAGCTTTTACAATTTTATAACAAATATTCTTCTTTTGTTATTTTTGTTTCAAACAGATTGGCTCATTTCAGATGTTTGTTCAAGGTTATGAGAGTGCGGAGGATTGGCTCAGAGAGAACGATCCCAGTGACCTTCCGGAGCCATATGCTTCCGATTTTCAATTTGCTTTTGAACGTCTTGTCGTTCTTGACTACATAATACGGAATACCGGTTTGATTCGACTTTTATTGGTTGATTTTTAGGATTAACATTTTTATTATTGAATTATTTATTATATGATGTATTATGTATAGTAAAGTTAACGCTAGCTGACCCACATGTTTTTAGTTTATTTTTTTAAATACTGAATTTCTCTCGATTCATTGTTAATTTGTAGCTTACGCTATTTTGATTTGTTCAATGATCATAATGCATACAGTACCCGTAATAAAGTCTTTTTCATAAATCATCTGCAAATGGTGATAGCTCGAAATATTAATTTTACAATATTTTAATTGGTTTTCTACTTTTGTTTCTTTTCTACTTCTGTTTAATAGATCGCAGTTATGATAATTGGTTAATAAGGACAAACCCCGTTGACAATGAAAAAGTCAGCGATAATAATAGTACGTTAAATGCGAATATGGTTACCGTCGATGGAAAACTTTCTTGTCAACTGCCAGACACAACTACATTAGATAATGTAGATGAGCATTTAAACGGCTGCTCTAATGGACAAGTGACACCTGGTAAGCGAATTTGTGTACATATGGCCCCTTTATTGTTCGTTTAGCCAATTTCTACAATTTCTCATAATCATATTTTTCTCAAATGGACCGATGTTAAATTGATAGATTTCAAGATATTGAGATGATTGTGTAATGTTCCTAATGAAGAACTGCATATGCGACTCTCCATTAGTAAGTTTGGAAATTAATTATTAAGGCTTGTTCCCGAATGCATAGAAATTTTCAAACTGACGACTGCCAATTTTTAGCTAATCATACTTACAGCTCTACTCTATAAAATTCCGATATTAATGTTCTACAGTTAAAGTTTTG